>NJDD01003385.1:464032-485508 GCA_002245505.1 Calephelis nemesis | reverse complement strand
TTCACCGGGCTTTCCTGTATCATCTTTGGACATGTTCTTAAAGTTTAGGGTATCATGCCCATCATCTTGATGCGCGGCGATCTACAACTATGTGATTTCAAATGCATTTCTCACTTAGAACAGATCCTTTGTGGAACGAGTTACCAGCGGCGGTACTCCTTTTGAGTAAAAAAGAGAGAAAAAACAATGGTTAAATGTAGTTGTCGAAAGACTGCGTTTTTTTTCTTGGCACTCCTTTCAAGGTTTAATATTGGCGATGGTGTCGCAGCGAAAGACTGCAGTTTTTGTCGCAAGCACAGACTTAGAAAAATTTTCACAGTAATAGGTACATACTATAACGGTGACTTATATAATACTAGGGTGATATGCCATCGCCATCTTGAGGTTACTGCATTATCAGCAGTGGAGTAGGTAATATAACTAGGTGGTAAAGTGCCGGTCAATAGCTCATTCACTTTGGTACTACCTTCTTACCTAGTCTTGCCCTTATAATTACGGTGCTAGCCATTGTCACGTTTCCTGCTAGAGAGTAGAATTATAGTAGGCATACTCACTTATGAGTATCGGACCCGAAAATGACAGTATGTTATCTATAATTGTATGGTATCCATAATTAACGGTTGTATCGTAGCATAAGAATTAGACCATCTGCCTTCCTGCCAGGGAACTCGTAAAAGGCAAGCGTAGGCTTACTTAGTTCCGCAGCAACTCCCCCGGATTGGTACAACCACTTTACCTATTCCGGCCGCCATAATGTTAGCGCTTGCCGTTGACGTGTTCCGGTTCAGAGGATAAAGTAGCCGGTAAACTAACATCTCGGCCTCAGGTTATTACCTCATTACCAACTTTGGTGTCTTTAAGTGGCGTGAATTTCTTTCCATCAGAATATCCGTCTGCTTGTTTGCCTTCCAATGTAGTAAAAAATTGTCAAATTATACAGCCGCGTTCTTATTGGCTAAAATGAACTTCATGTTGTTAACGTGGACGAATAGCAATGCTAAAAAATTTTTTGGTACTCATTTGTTAAAAAAATAGGATATAGAAGCTAGCTTTAGTAGCTCTACATCACACATTAGACGTAGATGGGTAATGGGGTGCGATTTATTTATAAATTATAATGTATTCCATCTACCGTAAGAGCATAATATCTTTGATGCAAAACCGACCCCATTCGTTATCATGGAACTTGTAAATGCAAATCAATTCAGTCTACATCGGGAGTTATAAATAACCGACATTTGATTAGAGAAAACCTCCTAACTGCATGTAGAATCATGTGAAAATTAATTTGTTCAAAGTGAAAATGTATAAACCATTTTCTAAAGCTGTGTTCGTGACTTGTCAGGATATCAGGATAGCACAGTATCCACGAGCGGCCAGACCCATGTCATTTTATAAAATCTGAAAGTTTACTACAAAAGATAGGAACGATAAGGCTGCGATAAACTTGAATAAAGTTGTGTCACGATGATTTTGGCAGGTATGTTTCAGAATTAAATATCTAAAGTATTCAGTAATATTTGTTTTATTATGAAATGCGACTTACATAATAAAACAAATACTTAAAACAAATAATAAATGAATTATGTATGTTTATAACATTTTCTGTGTAACAATAAATAAATAAATACCCATGGACAAGTAACACAAATTGAATCTAACCCCAAAGTAAGCAAATTATATGCTTGTGTTATGGGTGTTAGTCAACGATTCTAATACATAGAAATACTCAAATAAATACCAGAATAAATTCAATAAACACCCAGACCCGGAAAATGCAGACATCTAACTGTTCATCACACTAATGCCTGCCCCGTTGGGAATCGAACTCGAGCCTCGCGGTTGGTCGATGAAGTTAGACGTGTACGCTAGCCACTCAACCAACGAGGCGGTCAAAGATCAAAAGGTCAAACAATATAAGAAATTAAGTCAGTCAGACATTTATAATTGTGAATAAATCTCAACGTAATTATCGCTCACAATTTAACCTTTATTTTTTTATAGATAATTTTTAAAAAAAATAATACAAATCCACAGACACCATGTAGCGGATTATTCTTACTCTACCTTGCCTATTTCATGTTTTTAATACGGAATAATAAAAATACACATCGAAGATTTTTACAGCCTATATGATTTGTTTTAATTTAATGTATTTGTTTTAATGACTTTGTGTTTCGAGGAAAGAGAATATTATGTTGTTAGATTTTAAAGATAGGCTGCAGTTTTTTACAAAGTTTTTTAAGGATTGAGGTTGAAAATTGGTTGATTCAGGTTCAAAACTCGGTTCCCGTCGCGTTTTGACCTCATGTATGTTGTGTCTTACAACATATTATTGAAAGTGTTGTAAAAGGAATTTTTTTGTTCAATTGAAATATTTTTCTTAATAGATTTAACACTTTTAAAAAAATTAATAAACACGGTTTTTATAAAATTATTAATATAGAAACGTAAAATTTGTTGGTTCACGTATTTTTTTGCAGCAAGTTAACACATATTCAGCAAATAAATTATTTTCATTTCATTTCAGACTGTCAATTAATGTTCTCATGTGTTCTTTATCACTTCAGCAGTGCGTCTGCGACGGCTCAATACTGCATGTAGGTAGACTGAGATATGAGTTTCCTCTGCACCCACCCGCTTCACTCATTAGCACAAGATTCACGACAAATAGACAAAGTTTATTGCCAACCTACGCGACAATAATGTGCAGTGTGGAGAGATACGCGAAGTTTTGCATAAGCCCTACTAATATTAAATGCGGAAGTCTGTGTTTATAAATACGGTTTTATGTCAAAACGGCTAAACCAATTCCAATAAATTTTAGCATGGAAGTAACTTAGATCTTGGAAAATGACAAAAGCTACATTTGATCTCTGTATACCTTGGCAGGTTTTCCGGAAGAGCTGTATAGCATCAGTAAGGCTTAGCTGGTGGTATGAATATGGAACAGCTAGTATTTATTACATTATGAAAAGAAAATAAACAGCAGAACAGATGACAAACGTAATATATTCTCTCTTTATATAGACACATATTAAAACTATGTGCTTCGGCATTACATTTCCTACACTTTATACTCTTATTTTTAAATTGGCTTACCTAATCTAACTTTAAGTGAAATGATTAATTTTATAATAAAAACCCTGTATATGTATCTTTCAAATACATTCTTATTTACGAAGCTTGACGAATATCGTCAAGTTATTGACGCGCATGTTATTGAAGTTATTGATTGCGCATAATTCAAATAGTATAAAAACTATACAAAGTAAAAATTGAAGTTAGTAAAATGTAAGATCACGGGATTGATCGATATTAGCTATAAATCCCACGGGATTGAAATAGCCAAATTGAAATCCCTATTACAATTATTAACGTTGAGTACATTAATGTGCTGCACATAGTTTTTGCGTAGGTAGGCTAAGATTTTGAATATTAACTTTTTTACTCAGCAATGTACAAGCTTCTTCAGTAACGGGAGCAACACGAAGGTATTAGAATCAGCGCAAATTATCAAATTGTGCGCTCGTTTTAAGCGGACGATTTTGAGGTGTTGTATGTTCATACCTAATATAGGGATTGTTGTATGAATGTTAAGCAGTGAACAATCACGAATTAAAGAACAAGAAAATTAACTAAACCATATAAGGGATATTTAAATTTGTTCCTCGAATTGTTTGTCTATGCTCGCCTTTTACGAGCTGCCTGGCAGGAAGGAAGATGATCTATTCTGCAGAGGAGCCCGGACCAATACAGGGTAAAGTCATTATTTTATTAAGCCAGTACAACATAAGTATTTTGTCTCAGGAATGTGTTTGGCATATATGAAATACTCGTAATATTAGTTTAGTCAGCTTAGATTGATCTGCAGTAACTTACTGATTCAGTAAGCTTCAAAATGAATGTATTGTTTTGCCACATTAAAAAAGCTAAACGTATCACCACATTCTAGATCCATTAAGCAAAAAATGTTATTTTTACACACTTAAGGTAGTAAAAAAGTATTATATCCCAATGTTATATTTGTCAGTCTCGTCTTTTCCTCTTCTAGCAATTACATATTATTATTACTAGGGATAAATAACTAAATCTGTTATAATGCCCATAATGTTTTCACTTTCTCTGAAATGTGAGCTTCCTCTGCACCCAACCGCTTCATTCATTAGTACAAAATTAACAATAAATGAACGTAGTGTATTGCTAACCCACGCAAAAACAATGTGCAATGCGTAAATGTACATATCATTAATTGCAACGTTACTTAAAGGATTGCAATGCGGCTATTACAATCCCGTGGGATTTAGAGCCAGTATCGATCAATACCGTGATCTTACAATTATAAGTATAAACCAGTAGCTACTTTACTGAACTTTTGAATGTCGATTTTATGAAAAAAAAGGTATGAAAGTAGGATATATTATGTGGTGGAAATGAGAGTATTATGGAAAACTTGGTGTGTTACGCTCGCTGACCGCATTTGTGATAGTGAGATCCGAGAAAGAGTGGGATTGAAACAAAGTCTTGGTGGTAAAATGCGAAAGGGTATGCTACGTTGGTTCGGTCAATGTGAAAAAATAACAGTTGAAAGATTAACAAAGCAGATATAAAATGCGAATGTGGGTCGATGTAGGTACCCGAGAAGACCGAGGATGACATTCCACAATCCGATAACTCGGATAATATCTGAGGGTGGATTCAAGAGTCTCCGAAACCGGTGTGTTTGTTTGAGATGGGTAATTAATGTGAAGGAAGTCAGACAGGTTCGTCCAGATCTTGAAGTTTGACACTCAATACTCTCTGCCTACGCCGAAAGGAACTTGGCGTGAAGCTATGTATGAATGTAACTAGTAAAAGCAAATCAGTGAATACTTCACGTTTTACGAGGTCCATTGACATATTTCTTCGTCCAAAGTGTATAAAGACGTATTTACTGAACACACTTTCGATATAAACTCGATTAAGTACTTCCCGTAACAAGTATTAGCTTTCTGTTCAGAAAATAGCATAGACGGAGGTAATACAACTAAGGTACTTACTACAAAGGCGGTTAGTAAATTACTTAACAGGTAATAAGCACCAGCAATTGCAATTCGATTGCAGATATTATTATTTTATTACATTGTACTTGAACACCTCTTTAAAATGTCATAAGTAGTAGAAAGCATTTCAGTAAAAACGAATTTGCTGATGTCCACCTTAAAGAAAACTTCATTTAAAAACTGATAATGCTTGAATAGCGAAACCGTTTGGCTAAACTATATAAATTAAAAACATATTGTGGAAAGTACAAGTGTTGTTTCTAGAATGGAATTCCACCAAGAACCGACTATAAGAAGCATAGAAACTTCCTGTAAACAAACTAAATGTTATGATAGGTTTTATGTAGGTACATATGAAACTATATTACTACTGGAGGTTACACTGTTAACAAAGACCTGATGTCATACATAAAAAATACAATATGTTATACATACAATATAAACAAATAAATAAATATTGTATTCACCCATACCATAACATTTATGTTCCTCAATATTGTGTTATAGCCTTGTAGCTATCCCCATATCCAAAATAGGATTTTTTTATATTTTTTTATATTTTACTTTTGCAAGTTACACGAATTAAATCTAACCCCAAAGTAAGCAAACTATATGCTTGTGTTTTGAGTGTTAGTCAATGATTCTAATACATGTATAGAAATACTTAAATAGATACCAGAATAAATTTAGTAAACATCCAGACCCAGAAATGCAGACATTTAAATGCTCATCACACAAATGCCTGCCCCCGTCGGGAGTTAAACTCGAGCCTCACGGTTAGTCGATGTAGTTAGGCGTCTACGCTACCCACTCGACCAACGAGGCGGTCAGTTCCCCATTTCGTATAGTCGTCGCATCATGCTTGAACGGATAGACCAATTCTTTTAATTGATTTTTTATTACTGTTAGTAGTTGTTAATGTCAGCTAGTAAATAAATAAGTGATATTCCCGGACAAGACAAAAAATGAATCTAACCTCAAAATAATCAAATTATATCCTTGTAATATGAGTGTTAAATAACGTACTAATACTTAAATAGATTCCAGGATACATTTAACAACAACTTAGACCTGGAAGTGCAGACATCTAAATGTTCATCACACAAATGCCTGTCCTCTCGAGGCTGGCCGGTAGAGCGTCTCTGCCCTTAGGCCAATAGGAGGTCGATTATAAGTTTGTATCCATCCGTCTTTGTTGTATGTCTATCTGTGGCGTCGTAAAATTTAGAATAGATGCAACGATTTCGACGTGGACTCTTTTGGTTGAATAGTGACGTGATCAAAATGGTTCTTACTTGCATTACAAAAATGTTTTGTAAGAATTTTTAAAAATTTAATATAAGGTTTATTGTTGCATTGCAAAATAAAGCAAACAGCTAAAATGAGTTTAGATAATGTTCGTCAAAATCTGCACTATCCGGAATGCATTACTACGAGTAGAACTACCGGGTCTTACTGTTTATGACCCATTCATATAAACTCGCCTCTAACAATCTGGCAGGTAAGCGGGAACATGGTTAATGGCGACTCTAACCAACACGGAGGTCATCATCAGGAAATCTGTCTTCTTGTTTGCTTTCCAATTTCATAAAAAAACGGTTCGTAAAACCCACTAAAGAGTCTTGACATGTTTCATATTGGTTAATTAAAGAATATGTTATGCTCGTTATTATACTTAAAATGTCAGCCATAAAAATGATATATCCAAAAACTCAATTAGGCGGAAATAAATCTTATCTTTAAGTACATTTCGTCGGCTTATCTCACTTTATTTAGCATATTAAAAATAAATATTGGTCCTGTACAAACATCTTGAAATTAAAATGAGGGTATAAAATTATATGGCGGGTCAGTGATGTCGACAAAATTATTGTAATTTGTGCAGCTAATACTTATGGTATTGCTTTATTTTTTTGTATGAAATTGATGCAGAAATAAACACACTTGGCACCTAATACTATTACATTATCTGTACTAGTCCACAGCAGTAATATTTTTTACATCGAAATTGTCAGAGGTTCGTTTTTATGTTTAATTTAAATTAATTTAATTTTAATTTAATTAATTTGTAAATTAATTTACACGTTTCCTTCTTGAGGACAGTGAAGTTAAAAATATTTACTTTTTCGTATACGGGATTAAGCGACTTCAGAAAGGAGAAAGATTTTAATTGCACTGTCTGTTTGTTACACAATTACTTACTACGCTGACAGATTTTCTTGCTTTTTTTTGGGAACCATGATACCTTAGCCATGACTCTGAGATGGTACTATCAAATTTAATCAGCTTATTGTACATGAATATTTAGTCATTATCTGTTAAGTATAACTCAAAAACCACTATCCGAATCGTGAACAAATTTGAAAAAATCTACCTTGGAATCATAACTTTTTGCTGCTCTTAAATTATTTTCATTAAAATTATTTTTGCAGTCGAAAAATGTGTTGTCATATTTTTATTATAGCAAAATACCCACAAGAACGGAGATCAGCGACAAAGCACAGGGTTCTCCTGATGGTAAGAGTCAACCCTGGCTTTTAGACACCATAGAAGGCATAGGTGTGTCGATGTCCTGAGGCCGTGATGGAAGGCGTATTTTGCAAGTCTACCAGCTCCTTAGCCTCGAGTATGAAACAAGACACTCGGTCTTGTTTCATTATGGAGACATGAATAGGTAAGGCAGTGGATCCCTACCCGGGCAACTTGCTACACAGTATTCTATAACTTATGGTATTGTTGGTAATGACAAGTATTTTAACATGTGCTCGCCTTTTACAACTTGCTTGGCAGAGGTGCAGATTGTCTATTCTGCTCAGTGGAACCGGACCCACACGTGGACGGGGACATGATGAAGAAAAATATCATCATTGGCCAAGGGAAAAATGCATGCACGTGCATCAGCAAATCAAAATGCATCCAAAATCTCATTTGCAAAACTACATAACAAACTCATAACGGTACCAAGCATGACTTAGATATATTAGCCATTAACTATAATATTGGTCAAAGCCAACAATATCGGTCTGCGACATCATGCAATTATATCTAGTGCGTTCAACCGGCAGCGGAATAGACGTGTACTATCGACATATCGACATGTCGACGTCGAGAGATTTATAGCGGACGCACGACATTCGTACGTGTTAATTAATCCCGACCCATTAAAATCGCTGATTTAGAAAATGTGGCCTTGAGATAGTGGGCAACTGTACGTTTTATCGATAATGCAAATCGGGCTCTTTACTATGCGTGTTTGGAATTTCTGATGTGCTATCTTAAATGTATCAGCATATGTGTTTAAATTTCCTTGCCAGCTTTGACCAGCGTCAAGTTAAAATGATTTAATGTTGCCAGTTTCGATGGATGTAACTGTCAAGTGGGAAGTACTGAGAAACAAGCATCAACACTGGTTTTGTTGAGTGTGGTGCCTCTATACTAAGATGTTCTTTACCTATGGACTCGTGTTATCATATTTTATTCTAAAACGTCGGTACTAGGTGGTAGAGTTGCGCAGCGATTCACCCGGATTAGTACCACCATACCACCACCAACCACCAAGGTGGTAACCTTACCTATTCCTGCTGCTATAACGTCATGACGTGTTCCGGTTCGGAGGGTAAGCTGGTAAACTTACTTTTGCTCGAAGCCTAACATCCCGGTCTCAGGTTGGCAACGCACCATTACCACCTTTGGTGTCTCTAGGCGGCATGAATTTCTTAACATCAGGAAATCCGTCTGCTTGTTTGCCTTCCAATACCATAAAAAAACCTCCTTTTGCCAATAATTTCAGTTAATTTTATTTACTGTCTAGACAATCTATTTCAATCAAAAGATATTTTATCTATTTCATTTTTCTTTCTTTTCGTGTGTAGAATTTCTGCGGAATATGAAAGGACAATGTTTCGAACAATTTCGGTTATCGTTGAGGCTTGGGTTTAATTAATTCCTGATAGAGGCAGATTATTGGCCATTGGAATCTATAAGTGAAAGACGAATATTTTAAATAAATAAATCAGAAAAAGAAAATAGTAAAGTTGATTTCCGCACGAGCAAAGCCACCAATAATAGCTGGTATCCTATAAAACAAATAAAGATAAGCCCATTAAGACAATAACATAAAGTAATTATTTATTTATCCATGCAATAAATAACAAGTAGTGGCTGATAGCACCCATCTTCATACATCAAGACTGCAAATGAAGTATTGTGATAAAAAGCACTACTGGGTAATATACACCTTATTAACAGTGATTAAGGTACAAAATTGTTTTATGAGATAACGGTGGCAAAAAGTTTAATTCATAAATCGAATGTTGGCATATGAATACGCTAGACCAATGCTACCAACACAATGGTATGTCGACACTGTCGCTGTCAACGGACGACGCGCGTAAATTCGTTCAGCCTTATCATTTGTATCTTAAGAAGTAATTTCTGATTTAAACTCTAATAGGGTAATCAATAGCGTTCCATGGCTTACATTTTTTCACAAACACTTTTTTTACAATTAAGTAGAATTTTGTTTTCAGTTAATGTAGTCTGTTCCTGAAGCAAAGGAAGAAACGATTAGTGACCCTAAGCAGGTACTCGTATTATGTTAGTGCCTAACGAAACTAAAAGCTTAGATTTTTCAATAATTACGTTGTCGACGCGATTTGTGGTCAAAAATGGGGTGTGCATCGCGGTCATCCAGACGTATCAACCGGTTTATATAACGATTTGAGTTGTGACACAGACTGGTGGTATCATTCCGATTTTAGTTCTAATTATTTTTTTGGCACGATTACATTATTATAGTTATTCTTATTCTTAGCAAATGTGTCATGTCTTTAGTTTACCCTTTCGATTTATTTTACGCTATAAGCCCAATCGTTGTCGAAGTTTTGTGCCTAATGTGTATATTTTTCTTGCCTTATGTATGACAGATGATAAGTATAGAAATATAGTAGGAAGTATTTAAGAAATTTTAATAGTTATTTCAAGCCGAATCATTAATGTTAAAAAATACTTAACATTTTTTAAAACGGTTCAACAACAACTTTTTTGTATTCGCTGAGTAGGATAGAGCATCTGTTTCCCTGCCTGGCAGCTAGTAAGATGCGCACATAGGTAAAAAGGTCATCACCATCAAGACCACTGGTGGTAGATTAGAAGTGATGGTGCAGCAACTTGCCGGGTAGGAATCCAACGACTTACCTATTCCTACCGCCATAATGACTTAGTCATCTTTCGGTCTAGAGGGTAGGGTAGCCGGTAAACTTAAACACTTGGCCTAACATTCTGGCACCAAGGCAAGGCAAGCACGCCTATAAGATCTATGAAGTAGTTCGGCCACTGTCTCTTACCACCAGGAGACCCGTATGCTTGTTCGTTGACCTCTCACTTAAAAAAAGAAATGTTAATTAGCTCTGTATTGCACTCAAAGGTTAACGAACGTTTATTTAGTTGCGTATGGAACACACTACAATATTTTTAGATTTATTTTTAATTTAAACTTTTATTCTGACATTTGGACACTTAGTCCCACAATATCATAGCTGGCAAGCCCGTCGCCAACAGACGCATCGCAAACAAATTTCGGGCAACGTTTTTTTTTTACAAAATTGAACAAAGTACAATTTGAATAAATATAAGTATATTTTTAAATAAACAAACTTTTTCTGTCATGATATTGGAAGGCAAACAAGTAGACACATTTCTTGAAGTTAAGAAATTCACGCCGCCTAGAGACACAAATGTGGTAATGGTGCGTTGCCAACCTGAGGTCGGGATGTTAGGCATCGAGCAAAAGTAAGTTTACCGACTACCTTACCCTCCGAACCGAAACACGTCATGACGTTATGGCGGCAGGAATTGGTAAGACCGTGATTCCAATCAGGGCGAGTCGCTACTGAACTCTACCACCTAGCAGATGTCACGGTGTTAGTAACGGTGAGCCTATGCTCGCCTTTTTCGAGCTGCCTGGCAAGGATGCCAGATGGTCTATTCTGTAAAGGAGCCCGGACAAACACGTAAAAAACTATTATTTTTTTGTTGCACGACCCACAATTCAAACCTAGGAACTCATGAAGTCAAGTCCAACACCGAACGCTAGACCACAAAGGCGACTGAAATAATATAATAGTTAGATTACCGACTAACCCGTTATTTAAGTCAGTCGAAGATTTTAAGCCTCATTTGTAACTTTGCCTGTTATGCTGCTTTTTTATTCTTTCATGCAAAAACTACTAAACAGATTTAGATGAAACTTTACAGGAATGTAGTTTATAAAACAGAATAACACATAGCGCGCGAAGCCGAGAGTAGAAGGTAGTTCTATATGTGTTTATAGAGTTCATGATATGAATGAGTGATTAAGAATTACATATTATAATCATGACCTCATTATGTTTAAATTATGAATGACAATGCAATAAATAATATTTTTATTTGGGAAATATAAAAAGATTTGATATTTATGTTTTCGAATTATGAGGTTGATAAAAAAATTCTATTATCTTTAATCACAACTCGTCATATACATATTATGATAATATTATAATAAATATGATATAAGTTCCAGTAAATATTTTTACGCTATGATGATGAGGTCGTGCCATATTTATACTTAGAAAATGTAGAATAAATCAGAGTCCATTATTTTAAAAAAAATATGATTTTAAACTTCATGATGTGACTGTGTGATAATTCCTAAATTAGCTTAAATCATAATCATTATGGATGATAACATATGACAATGTTTAGTACCTAGAAGACCATGCTATGTCTGAGCCGAGGAGCCCTTTGCAAGACTTAGATATTATGTTTATATAAAAATTACTCGTTTAAAGGTATTAAGTATAAGTGAATGTTATTCGAAAAATAGGCAATCCAATAATTACTTTTCATTTAATTAATTAACTTATTTGACCTATGGTACATCGATATGCTACAATGTACGGTATTGTACATGATCGTCTGTGCGGTCTTCTGGTCCAGTTTTTGGACCTGACTTTGGTCCCTGTTCGATCTTCGGATCGGGACCAAAAAAAGAAAATGTGTTTTATCAATTTTCTAATAAAAACAAAGTTGTCCGGTATTGGATATGTGGGCTAGCCATAAGCTTGCTACCTATCACATTGAACTTAGTGTCATCAGTTAGTCGTGGGTGTCCGGGTTGTACCTCTGCCTACCTCATCGGGGATACGGATGTGAAGATACTTTTAGCTACATCTAGATTTTAGGTGGAACAGTTGCTATTAACTTAGTCTACACTGATCCGGCGCTTTTCTTGCTGCTGCTACAGTAAGTGCCACTTTTAAGTCCCACTTATGCCAATTTTTTTTTGAGTATCTTCATACATATAACTCTTATAATAGTCACAATTGTCAAAGAGGCTTACTTATGAATGTGAAGAAAACCAAATATTAATATTTGAAAGACTTATTAGAATATATATAAGTATTGAATTGAATGTAAGATTTTTGTATACAATGTAAATTGCATATCTTGGTAGTGATTTTAGGATAAATAGAGGGTATATAAAGGGTGTACAACAAATAGAGTAAATAGAGCTCTGGGTAAGCTTTTTCAAAGTGAGGCTTAATATATTTGCCTAATATGGAGTCGGTTTTTGCAGTTTTTCTGCCCTTAAATTATTATACTCAATCATAAAATCTAAACAAATATACAAATTTAGTATTGTTGTAGCATACACTACTCATTAATACATACAATAATGTTTTGGTTGTCTGGTTGTCTAAAATATGAAACAAAGATTCTGTAACAATATTCTTTACCCTGAAGCTGCGGGCAACTTTTTCTTTGTGTAAATTTTATCAAAGCACTAGTTACAAAACAATGTCACCGGTATAAATAAACTAAAACGTTTCGTCAATTACGCTAACGAGTGTCCTCGGACAACACAATAGTGTATCACATTACAGGAGCTAGCACAGGAGATGAGAGATAGACTGCCACTATCCGAGCATCTTAGATTATTGTGATCTCGGCAGCGGATATTGCGCTTCCATCGTGCATCTCTTATAATAAGGTAAATAAAAAATATTTAAGTACAGAGAATGACAAAAAGGAAGTAAAAGTATGATTAAAAAAATGTAAACGAGTAGTTTTATTATACACGTCATTATTATCAACTGTGTAGTGTGTTTATCAGTCTATGTAAAGTTGTAGTTACTAAACGCGTCGAGCGATTTGATGTTTTTATTTCAATCGATTAGTCCTGTCCTCAAAATTGTCACTAAAGACATGAAATAATCAAGACTCACCACGGTGATCACCAGACGCCATAGACCTATAATAAAAAAAATAGGTAATGAGACATTTCATAAGGTAGGTAATCCGGAGGTTTTCTTCAATTAACCGCTTAACAGTAGCCACATTACTTTCGTTGACGGTAGTTTGAACTCTGCTCTTTACGAAATTCGTCATGTAAAGAAATTCGACCTTTCTTTAAAATATATCAAACCATCGCCTCACGGTGCTGAAACAAGGTGCTTCTCCCTCAAAAGCATTTTGGAGACGAGCGGCACAGTCTTGCGGAGAAAGAGAACTTTTAAAATAATAAAAAATCATCGCTCTAAAATCTTTTCGACTTAATTCTATTTTTGTTGCGTAAAAATACAAGCGGCAAATTATTTTCCACCAATTGTTTTCTTTATAACTAAGAAGGTTGCAACGTTTTAAAAATATTAGATTCGAAACTCAAAGAGTTCCTTAGCTAGAAGTGCAAAACTTTTAGTGTGCCCCATACATTATATTAATATTATATATAAGCTAAATGTAAAAAACTACGATAAAGGCATTATTTTTAGCCATTATTAAAGCCAGGTAGTTCTACAAGGATAGTGACATTTGTCATTCGATACTCTCTGTCTACTCTACTGTCTGTCTCTTGCTGTAAAAATATGTATGTATGTGTGAATGTGTAAAATATTTGCTCATATGGGATCAAAATTGGACCCCATCTGTTACTCCATTGCAGTTCGCGGTGCAGTTGTATCTATCACGTCTGTTAAAAAAAACGTTTTGTTTTAAAAAGTTAGTGATAAAATTACAAATGTTCAATTGCCCCTGACAAAAATTACCTGTAAAGTGGCTTGATCATATTATCACATTTTAAACAAAAATATTGAAACAAGTTTATTTCTTTAGGAGCTATGATGCTACAGACAGACACATTTACACACACACACACACACACAGAGACACATTAAATTTGACACCCCTCTATCTCTGTCGAGGATACAAGTGAAGAACTATATTTATTTATATTATATGTATTCATATTGTTAAAAGTTACTCGTGATTTTATAATGTAGAAAATCAATCCAAAGTTTAAACTTTGATTTAGAAAAACTTCAAAATAGTTTATTATTTGTAATTAATTAATTAAATTCACTTGCGGAATTTGCAAGTTCTGAGATTATGCCCTACAAATAAAAAAGAAGCTTCGCCCCGTCGGTGTGGTAGTCCAGTGTTGGGCTTGACTTTGTGAGGCCCCGGATTCGATTTCCGGTCGGGCAACAGAAAGGAAATTTGTTTATTCAATTTTTTAATTAAAAAAAAACGTTGCCTGGGTTTGGATATGTTCCCCGTTTGCGAAATGCTTGCTATCTATCTCATTTTATCGTATGTTCCCTTTTTGTACCTCTGCTTACCGCTTCGGCAGTATGGACGTAAAGATATATTTTCATAATATATTTGATTAACTCTTAACAATTATTTCCTTTATAACACAGTCTTTTGGTTTCGAAACATAGTTTAAATAAATTCTCAGAATCCGCTTTAAAACGAAAAACCAATCAAATGAACTTGTTACTGGAGGTTGTATTTAATATTAGAGAATATGAAACACCAATAATTATATATTACGAATCGTATAATAGAGTCACGAGTGTGTTTTATATGACACAGTGTTTCGTTACAATATCATATTTCTTAAGTGTCACTTAAATATTTGAAAGTAATGTCACTGTAGGTAATGTGACATATACAAAGAATGTGCGTATTTGTATAATTTATATTTTGTTTAACCTTCCTAAACGGAAATTGCATTTTATGTGTATACATATAATATGGTTTTAATTATAATTCTTCATGAATCATTGATTGCAATTTTGAGTAATTATAAAAATAGGATAATAATTATTAAAAACATTGACAATTTATTTTGAGAATCTAGATATATCTCTCTAAAAGATAACCGTGGCCTGTTTATAACTTTATACGTATATCTGTAGGTACGTCGAAGATAAAGTTTACACACATCAAAAATTGTAAAAAATCACATTTTCGTTTTCATTGCCCGACCCGGGAACCAAACCCGGGACTTCAAGAAGTCAAGTCTAAGATCTGGACTGCTAAACCACAGAGGCGCTTTGAAGATTTTTAAAAAAAATATTGCGGGGCGACACAAAATGGACAGCAAAACACAGTTCTAGTATCTTTAGATTTTTATACGTCTGTCTGTCTATATCCCGACCGCAATTCACTCCGAACTAATTAAATCAATTTGCAAAGAAACTTGGTAGGTACTCTTTGTTCCAAGGAGGTTATAGACTACTATTTATCCGCTTGCTAAAGGGGTAAAACCTAAAATTAAAATTGGGCTTTAATTTGTTACCGCGTATTCTCTTTTTACTTATGGTTTTTGTTTTGCAGTCGTGCTTTAGACATTGTTATATACTGTTTTCCGCATATAAGTGATAAGTTTTGAATTTACAGACCCAACAACAGTCAGTATAAAGTGACCAAAATAACTTGAAATACGAAATGTAGAGAAACATTTGCACGTATATGTCATCTTACTTACACATGTACTGCTATACGCCAAGTCCCCTAAAGTGCCCAAAGTAAAGTACGTATGCTATGAAGTAGGTACGTATGTTAAAAAGTACGAAGGTAGCCGTATTGGCTTGTTGACAATGTAGATGTTAAAGGTGCCTGTAGTTTACCGATCAACCTCCGAACCGGAACATGGCAGAGTCAATATGACGCGACGGCAGGTATAGTTAGGGCGGTGGATCCCTACCCGGACAAGTTTTATGTACAATAGACAAACTGCAGAGTGATGAAGGACACTTCTTATCCCGATTTAAAAGAGTATCATGGAAGTGGGACCTACATTTTTTTTTAATTGACTTAGAATGTTTTTTGATGTCATTAAAAAAATCTGTAAGTATAAAACAAAGTCGTTTCTCTGTATATGTCCCTTTAACGCAACTAAAACTACGCAACGAATTTTGATGCGGTTCCTTTTAATATATAGTGATTAAAGAGAAAGGTTTACGTATTGTATATTTAATAACCGTGCGAAACCGGGGCGGGCGGCTAGTGTAAAATAAAATAAAAACCCTATGAGTTATTCCAGATCGTAACTTATAAGTAAGTATTTTAGTAAATAAAGTTGGTAGATTTAGCAATAAAATTGAAACACACACAATCACAATTTAACATTGCTAGGGACTCAAACGTAACGAGCATCAATAAATCTAAATAATTAAATGCCCTGAAATACGAACAAACGGAAGCACACACTATTTTATGATACGGAAATAAAGCAGAAAATTACTTGTCCAGCTGTGGAGGAATATGAATAAATCAATTAACCAGCATTCTCATTTACAGAACACTGTTATCGGGACTCGAACCCGCGACCGGTTAGTGGGGCGTCGCGTGCGCAGTGAAAGTGTTCGGCACACACTTCGCGTCCACTACTTAATATTGTATGTAGACCTATAATTATTATTCAAATCTGGAAATTCAAGAGCAGTGAAATTGCAAAAAACCGACTTTGATTTCAATAAAGAAGTCATCTACAAAAAATATTATTTTCCTCCATTTCCCTGAGATTTATAATCAGATCCAGACTTGGTGGCAATGGGACTACCTTAAATGTAAGCTCTTTTTGATAAAAAAAATTTGGAAGGTTCTGCAATGACAGAGAAATCGATTAAGATACATACAAATATAGAAGTCGGACGAGTAAACTCCTGCTTTTTTGAAAATTAATTAAAAATTAATGTTGCAGTAAAACTTTATCTGATTTCTATTGTATTCGTTAGTCCAATATATTAACGAATTACGTAATGGTAAGAAATGCATGTGGTCTGTAAAAACCTAAGTTGAAAGTATTTCTTTGTCTGTTAGGCCAATCAGAGGTTAAAATGTTACCTCCTCTTGTTAGAACAAAAAACTTAGAAACGAGCAAAACCCGCGATCACAGCTAGTGCTGAATATCTTTGAACATGTGACGGATATCTGCAATCAATATGCGACGGCAAATCGGGAGCGTGTTAATAGGTACTATTGTTTTAAAAGTAATTAAGTAAGTATCTTCAAGTCCATATCTCCGAAAAGATAGGCAGAGGCACACCCAGAGCACCCACGACTAGCCGAAGACAGTCCCAAAATGTAATTGGTGGCAAGCCTATAGCCAACCGGTCACTTATCCAATCCCGAGCAACATCAGAATCAGGAGCTGTACCTTCTTGTTCAGGGAATTTAAAGCAGTCATGTGGTAGCCTTGGTGATATACAATCTATACATATAATAAATCTGTAAAAGGGTCAATTCTGTACATTGAAAATATTGAATAAATAAATAGCAGGCTGGATCGATACCAAACCCAAACATGTGATTAAAAATTTTTTTGTCTGTCTGTCTGTATGTTCAGGCATAATTATACACCTTATTATCCTGGGCATAAAATGGGATATCCTGGAAAAATACGTAGAAAAAAATAAATCTTAATTTTTCATTTTAGACCGACATCCGCGCGGACGGAGTCGCGGGCGGAAGCTAGTTTCTAATAACTTTTAGTCAAGTCGGGCATTTTAAACTGTCGTAAGTTGTCGGCATGTTAAGATACTTCGTTGGCACGATAAGAATGTGACAGTTTTGTCAAGTTATTAAATGCTTTTAGTGTAATAGAATGTATGCTGAATAGCCTACTATGATAAATTTTAGGATCTTCAAAGCAAAATTCAAAATTCGAATTCAAAATTAAAATTCAACATTATCTTAATTTCGCGTTATAGGTTAACAGGAGGCACTTGTGACGCATCTATATAATACATAAAAAACGACCACCGGATCGGAACGCGGCCGCACACTGAGAAGATCCGACAAGAAACTCAGCGGGCTTGTCTTTTTTCCTTATTCTAAAATATGTATACAATAATTAATGTGATGGTACATTATATTTATAAAAGAGTGGCATGAGGAGCAATTCCGTTTTTATCAACTAAATGTTCAGGAATAGTATAATAACCCTTTTCATTTA
Source organism: Calephelis nemesis (assembly GCA_002245505.1). NCBI lineage: Eukaryota > Metazoa > Arthropoda > Insecta > Lepidoptera > Riodinidae > Calephelis > Calephelis nemesis. Next base: position 467,181 of record NJDD01003385.1, on the reverse strand, counting down.
ATTTGCATTTGACACATTTCTTAAATTTACCTATTTATTGGAAGTACTTGCATATAATTGGGAAGTTTATTATAGAACTGTTTACATTGACCCATGAAAGACCGGCTTACTCTGTGGAGACGAAACACATGCAGAGCAAGATTATTTTTATTCCTTGTATTGACACAGTGTATATCAAAATTTCTTTTAAATGAAATTGAATTTCTGTGAACATACATCAATTTTTTCTGGGATGTTACAGTTAGAATTTTGAATTCTTTGAATTTTTTCTCCCAGGGAAACTCTTGGGCGACATTATGGCGGCAGGCATAGGTTAGGTTGTTACCACCAGGCAAGTTAGTGCCCACCACTGTGCCGTCAGTGGTCTTGTTGGCAGTGACCTATATTTTAACCTATGCTCATATCTTAGGAGCTGCCTGGCATAGAGGCAGTTAACCTGTTCCACTCAGCGAACTTAGGCCAACACGCAGATTTACCCTACAAAAATACCTTCAAACTATAAAAAGATATAAGCTTCTATACAGAAGCCTTATCATCTGACCTATAGGACCGATTTACTGTATCATTATGATTCAGTCCAGAACCAGTCATGCAAATACATACATGTTTTAATTAAATTGCTCATACTCATTCAGACCAATTAAGTGGCGTGCTTATCATAAAGGTGGTATGGTCATCTCGGGAAAGCTAGGCATTTATCTAAGCTATAATCATACGATTACCTCAGTAACTGAATATATGAGGTTCATTAAAATACCTATAGAGAACAAGCTCTGCTTGCGACTTTGCTTGGAGTGTTATGTCTTAAAACTGATCCATTTTGTAAAATTATTCAGTAATTATCGAAAGCCTCTCTATCTTGGACGCCGAGGCACTTCTTTTTACACAAACTATAGTGACTTGATTATTTAGTGTGTAGTTAGATGTTAAAGTACAGATTTCACGTGCTTTATTTAATGTTGACTAAAAGTTTATTTTATTTGTATAAAATAAACTACATTCGCATTTGTAAATTGTTAATTTAGTTAAAAATTAGAGGGACACTTAAATTCAAATTCACAATGTTGTGAAATTTGATTTTCTCTTGTTTTAAAGTTTGTGTTATTTTAAAGTTTAGCAACGGGTATTTGTGCAGGTCTTTACGAAAAATTATTTGCGGTATATTCCGATGTGGTGATATTTGGAATATTCTAAAAAATATGTTAAAAAATAAATGTAATTAAAAAATGTTAATGAAATCTTCTTTATGAATAATCACTCTAATCACAATTCTAAGTTTTTATTGTTACTAACTGTTGCTATTATCACTAATTATAATTATAGGCCGTTTGTTTTAAGTACTCATTAATTTTTAAAAAGCATTAAAATTTACTAAAATATTCTCTTAAAAACTTAAAACACAAATATGTTGTTATAATAGAGAATAAATTCAAGCACTGATATTGTGGTGGTACTAATGTGCAAAGTGGATTAGGCTGTGGATTTGACATTCGTATTTGTGAGCCAAAAGGTTTTTGAAATTATTAATAGTCATAATTGATCAATAATTTCCTCAATTTGGTTTTTGGAAAACCAAGAAGCGTAAATTTAATAGTCGATTATATCTTTAAATTTTGAAATCAACAAACAGACACTTTAATTCCACTTATATTACATCTGTGCTGGAGAGTTTATACTAAGTAATAGAGATTTTCTTCACATTAGAAATGCACTAATTGTAAGTTGTGTATAAAGTAGTGAGTTAATGGGTCCCGATAGGATATGTCCACGTTTATATGCGTCCATTGATATTTTCTGACAGGACATGTAACTTTAATTGTGAAACATGGCTCTTAGCTTTTTATAGACCCACTAGTTTAATATTGTATGTGGCTATCGTGGTTGATTATAAAATGAGTATTAATTTAAACTTTTAGAGTGATTTGATTATGAAACAAATATGTTTAATGATAACAATAATAACAATAATAATATCCCAGGACAAGTCACACAAATTGAATCTTACCGTAAAGTAAGCAAATTATATGCTTGTGTTATGGGTGTTAGTCAACGGTTCTAATACATAGAAATACTTAAATATATACCAGAACAAATTTAATAAACACCCAGACCCGGAAATGCAGTCATCTTAATGTTCATCATACAAGTGCCTGCCCCCGTCGGGAATCGAACACGAGCCTCGCGGTTAATCGACGTACTTAGGCGTGTATGATAGCCACTCGACCAACGAGGCGGTTTGTTGCCTTGATCTTATATTCTTTCATATTAGATATGCAATGTAAATTGGCAATGTACTATAGTACTCGTACGCACTTAGTTACGTACATCTTCACGCCAAGTCCTTGCGGATTAGGCATAAAACACCGAGTGCCATGTGCCACGATCCTTCCGTACTACGTAGAGTTTTCTTCACATTTTTTAAACTTGATTATTTTGACTACGGTAAAATATACATTAAAGTCTAGCAATTCCTTGTGACTACGCCAGACCAATCGCGAATCGAGAATGATCGAGATCTTAGGCCAAGTATAGTTAGTAGTCTATCGTCCGTCTTAAGCTTTATCCAACGCTTTATCAGGGAAAAGAACAATAAAAGAACTGACGCAATAATCGCAGAAATAGTTAAGACGTAGTTACACTCTAGTTCGTCATAAAAATTGTGTTAATAGTTAAAAATACTTTGCCATTAATACTACTTACTAAGAATTAAAAATATAGCATTACTTCACCAAACTTGATTTTGAATATAAAGCGGAGTATACATGCGTGACTTAAAACCGCATGTAAAGTTGGTCTCTTGCCCCGGGAAAGACTTTCCTTTCCTGTATCTATCATGTACCCATTACAATGCGTGCACCTACAATTCATATAGAAAGTGCACTTGCATCACGGTAACCACTGCGACTTTTAGCTTTCACCATATCTAGTTAAATATTTTTAATATTTTTTGTTTATACATGGCAATAAGAAATACTACAAGCAAAAGGTCTTTGTAATGACCGCGAATAACAAAAAAAAGCTTAACATATACATACATATGATGAGTAAAATATTCGAAAAAGTTATATTGAATCAAATGTTACTACATTTTAACAAATTAGGATTATTCCATAATAAACAGTTTGGTTTTACAAGGGGTAGATCAACAG
>NJDD01003385.1:415768-434796 GCA_002245505.1 Calephelis nemesis | reverse complement strand
TTGTCAATTCTCGTAAGATATTATTTGACACTTTTACGTTAGTTTATCGATAACCAGCTTTCGAATTATCGAGTCGACACTTCATATCGAGGTACTGGTGGCATTGTTCTGAACGAGGAAGCGTCGATAACATCGATTGCTTGATATGTATATAACGAGGTACCGCGGTGGTCTGCGCTGTACAAACGCCAATATTTCATGTCTCAGGATTTCGCGGAGAACCGCTCGCCGATGAGATATTTCTTCGAATATGACAGTGTATTAGGTACTTTATATCTTGTGCTTTGTGCAATAGTACTTTCCACAGATATGTACTGGTGTATCTTAGGATAAATTTTCAGAATTAAAGTCTCCTCCGATAGTAGAATAACAAAAGATTAAAATTTATTAGTTTTAGTCTTTAATTGCACTTATGACTATAGAAATTCACTGTCTAGAATGCAATTTATTTTACATTCATTAATTTATAATGCCTAATATTACCTTTAACTTTATGATTATTAAAAAAAAGTATCCTCACGCCCATATTCCTGAAGAGGTAGGCAAAGGCGCAACCGAGTCACCCACGACTAGCAGAAGACACTAAGTCCCACAATGTGATAGGAGGTAGGCCAATCGTGAAACGGGCACATAATAAATAAATATTTTTTTAAAAACCCTGGACAAGTTACACAAATTGAATCTAACTCCAAAGTAAGCAAATTACATGCTTGTGTTATACAACGATACGTTAATCAACGATATTAATACATAGAAATACTAATACGAGAATAAATTTAATAAACACCCAGACCCGGTCGTCGCTGGCAACATCTATGCAGAAATATTAACGCATAAGTTGAATCCTTATGCTCATCTGTAATATAATCATCAATTAAATTTTTTTAGTACTGACATATACATACCCCACATGAAAAGTTTCACTCGCACTGTTTCACTTAATATACTTTTTTTAAAACTATGAAACAATATTAGCCAACCGGTTTTTCTTTTATACCATCTTCAGGACTATGTTAACTTATTGTAAGCTATTTAATAATGTCAACCAAACAAATAAACATCATTTTTTCGTTGTTGTTAACATATATAACAAGTTTTTTTATATAAACAAATTAATTATTTGAATAAATTGAAATTTCAAACTTATGTTATCTACTCCTTTTTACAATTTTCACTGATATGTTAATATTTCTATCTAATTTAAGCGCAGTAAGCATAATATCTAGACGGTTTGTTGCCAAGAGTTTGAAATATAACTTTTTTTTTGTTTTTAAGAAAATACAAAAAAAATATTCATATTTTATGACACGCAGAATCTTTATGGGTTGTTTTTTGCTATTCGGCTACGGAACTTTAAAAAGCTTTTAGCTGCATTGAAATTATATGTTTGAAAGGCGGTTATATGCTTGTACTAGTCATTTCACTTACAGTAACAAATTAACCGACCAAATTATTGTTTCATGTTGCGTTTTAGCGCAGTACTGATACAAATTGGGTCTCAGGCTGAACACAACACGCCTACACCCCTGACTATTATTATTAGTAGATAGGCAAGTAGTAAATAAGTGCAACATAGTATTATCTCGCGAGATTCGTGTTTCCCGACTGATAAAATATCATCTATCTATGATGCCATGTAAGTCCAACCTGTGTTACGGGATGAGATATACCGAGGTCTTTTAAATAGTTTTAAATTAAATAAGTTTTCTCTTTGGTTCGGAAAAAAAAACTGATGAAAGATTGTGAAAACAGATCTACAATACCAAAGTGGATGGATGATACTTGGATAGATCTAGATTGAAATTCTACAAGCAAAGCGTTGGTGCCTTATTAAGTTTTCGAAACAGGCATGTATGTATAAAAAGAGCAATGAAAGTGAAAAAGTAAAAGACTTTATAGTCTCTGGCTGTGCCGCAAAGAGTTGTCGTCAAGATAAGCTTTATTTATTTTTTGAACTCACGACTTTCAAACACAAAAAGAAGAGAAGGAAGAGAAATTGGTTTCATGAAAATTTCAAGTTTGAATGGCAATAACTAATGATTTAAAATATCTCTAACAAACAACTAAATGCATTAAGCATTACCTTGGCGCAATGCTAAAGATTTTGTGATAAAAATTTGAAACCCAGAAGCGCGATATGTCTTTATGACACGATAATAAAAAACTCAGTTCCATACGGAGCATCAGCATGGTGGCCAAAAAACAAGCTAAGCACATTGTAGAAACAGCTTAAAAGGTCACAAAGAAAAGCTTGTTTAGCTATTTCAGGAGGAGAAGAAAACGCAACGCCGTGTGTCGTCACGGAGACAATTCTCGACAAAAGGCAACTACAGCCTTTTTAAACTAACACTACGAATGCAGCTAAACTAAAGGAAATATAAAAAATCCAACCTATACCTAATAAATGCTGTGTATGATAAATACTGTTAAGTCTTAAAGAATTACAGATGAAAAATTGACAAAGCAGATGTACAATGCGAATGTGGATGGATGGTACCACGATCAAATCGCTCGGGTGTTATCCGAAGGTGGTGTTAAGAGTCTCCGAAACCCGCGTATTTGTATGAAAAGGATAACGAATGTGGCGGAAGCAAGGCAGGATTGTTAGGACCGTGGGGTTTGGCACTCGATACTCTCTACCTACCCCGTAAGGGATAAAGCGTGAAGGTATGTATGCTGTAAACAAATTAACATTACTCGGCACTACACAATCAACACAACACAAAAAATAACCGACTACATTACTATGTTATAATAAAAAAAGTACAATATTAAATTTCTATTTAAAATTGATGTATAAAATTTTGCACATGATGTTGTTGAATATCTTAGAATTGAAATTATTTTATGATGTCATTTTAATTTTGATATCACTTGCTAAACTCATTAATAACAGTTTTGAATCCTAAAAAGTCTTTACCATATTAAAACAAGTTATTTAGCGGCTTTTGTACTGTACGAACTTAAATCATATACAATGAGCAACAAAAGTTTGCTATTTATTCAATTATATCCTTTAAGTGCATTAACGGACAGACGATCTCACTTTTGCGATAGAAGGCGTGAGGATTGTACAAGAACAAGAAAGGGAAAGGTAGAACAAGGTCTAAATCGCTGTTTTACAATTAAATAGGGTCTCGAAAACAAAATTGTAAAACTTGAGTTAATGAGATAAAATCCGAGGCTAAATATGTGTAAGTTTTTAAGTTTTAACAAAAACATATTTTTGCGATAAGAATTTATTTGTATTTTTTTCGTTTTCACTAGAAACTCGTCCTATCTTCTAACGGTCAATGAACCTCTATGTTATTAGTTATAATACATGATATAAACCTTCCTTTTATATCGCTGTATCTATTAAAAATCCAGGTGTTCGACTTGAATCGCCTCTGTGGTCTAGCGGTCCGGCGTCGGACTTGACTTCTGAATGTAACGGGTTCAATCTCCGGGTCGGGCAACATAAAAACTAGAAAATCTGTATTTTAAATTTTCTAATAAAGATAAAGTTGCCTGGGATAAGATATGTGCCCGGTTGGCGAAAGGCTTGCTACCTATCACATTGTGGATATTAGTGTCTTCATCTTGTGAGATTTGACGACAACGAAGAAATACACGATACGCTAATTTTTTCATCATTATTTCATTTGTGCACTTTCACTAAACAAACTTGTAAAAATGACACCAAAATTGACTAATTTCATTTAATATAAACACGAAATCAATAATTATGAAAAAATTTCGACCATCTTTTCTCTCGATAGCGCTAAAACTCCGTACCATATTATGTCTAGTCGGATTATGATTAAATTCAAACAGAACCATCAAAACCTGTTAGCTGTCGTAATCACGTTACAAACATCCGAAAATTTCGGTCGAATTGATGACGTTCTCCATTTGCAGTTGGTTGAAAGTAACAAGTTTAAAGAGAGTTGTTACACTTGATGTGATATGTGATAGGACATAACAGTGTCCAAGATCAGGTCACAGAGGATAGTTCGTGTGACATTTATATTTATCGGGTTTGATGCTCGTGTCCAAACACGGGATCTACTGCAAATGTGACCTACATGTTAGACGTGCGGCTTTGCTAATGTGAATTTTACTACCTCATGTTCACACATGCGATTTTTGTGTTGAATAAAGAATAATAACATATGGAAATTTTGTGAAATCTTTTAGATAATCAAATTTGATCTAACATCAACTAAGTTTTGTGAGACAAATTCCGAAAATGTGAAACCCTTTCCTGATTTTCTCAATATCCAGTAATAGTAAGTTTATAATATAATAAGTATATTATCCCAAGTACAGGGCAAGTGCTAAAATAAAAATACGTTGCGAGAAACGAAAGTTATGGCCATTCTAAAATGTGAATTTCATCTGTAATGATGAACTCATTTGATGGGTACTCAGAATTGTGTATCTATAGGACATAACTACCCGCGTTAACGGGTTAGAAAGGAATTAAAAATTTCGCCACGGGACTTGAATCCTCAGTAGCTCAATTGGTTAGAGCATTCGTCGGCTTGAGACGAAAGGTTACAGGTTCAAATCCTGTCTGGGGTGAAATTTTTTCTTTCTTAAAAATTTATAGAATAGTAAGTTTATTTTAGTAAACGTTACAAAATATAATGCAATACTCGTACTACACAGTTAGTTGTTGGAATGTAATTTAGTTAATTGTGAAAGATACTTTTACTTAATCATTTACATTTAATTAACACAAAAACAAACTAAATACCGTATGTTGTAATAATATTTTATTGTTTGAATACACATCATTCGATTTTGCTTGTGAACAAATACATAAGATAAATAAATTCAAATTCAGGTAAATTTGTTTGATATTTTAACTATAGTACCTCTTTAATTATTTAACTAGAGAAAAAGGGCTGTCTCTGGGGGTGCGTGTTTGTCTGTGTCTGTGGCATCACAACTTTTTATCAGATGGATTGACTTCGACGCCTTTTTTGTTTAAGAGCAGACGTGACTAAGATGTTTTTCTTAATGGCAAAAGACGGATGTTACGCCATTTATGTAAGTATACCGGCTATCCTACCCTCTACACCGGGACATGATATAATATTATCATTATGGTGTCAGGAATGACCAATTTCGCTTTTGCTCGCCTCTTGCGAGCTGCTTCAGTACAATTAGATTTTGTCAGAAGTCATTGAAAATTTTTTATTTCAGGATTATAGCATGTCATTTTGCAAGAGGTTTTTGGGACTTTACTATTGGTTTACTGTACTGGAGCATTATCTCTCAATTTGAGATTTTTATTGGAATGATGCCAAGAGATCGTCTCTAGAGTCAGACCCGCCAGACCACAACTAAACAATTGAAATCTTGCCTGTACTAAACAGATAACGACGCAACATTCGCTGCAGCGAGCCGGCAAACCCGCTATTGGCGATCACGAGTCCCGTGTTCGCTTATTAACGCTACAGGGGCGATATATCACGCCCGCCCTCATACGGCCGTCTTAAACGTCATACGCTCAAGGGACCATAGACTATGCAATATATAGAGCGGTCCCTTTGTATCTGCAAAATGGTTAGAAATTTTGGCATGTCTTTGTGTGTGTCTGTGGTATCATAGCTATTGAACAGATGGACCGATCTCAACGCAATTTTTTTGTTGTGGCACCTCGTAAAAGGCGGTGGTACTTAGAGTTTCGCAGCCACCCGCAATTATTTGTACCACCCCTTTACCTATTCCTGCCGCCATAACGTCAGTGCTTGTCGTTGACGTGTTCCGGTTTGGAGGATAAGTTGCCGATATACTTACTTTTGCTGAAGGCCTAACATCCTGGCCTCAGTTTGGCAACGCACCATTACCTCCTTTGCTACCTCTAGGTGACGTGAATTACTTCTCATCAGGAAATCCATCTACTTGTTTGCCTTCCATTATCATAAAAAAATCTAATTGACTTTTGTATATGAATGTACAATAACGTGCGAGTCAGTAACGCAAACACAAAAATGTTCAATGTATTTTCAATATATAAGACAAGGCCGTATAACAGTTTTATAAACACCTTGGGTGTTTCTAGGCGGCGTGAATTTCTTACCATCAGGAAATCTGTCTGCTTGTTTACCTTCCAATGTCATAAAAAAGCTACATTGAATTTAGGTTTCCTTGCGGGACATTAAAATGTTAAATTGCAATACTTCTATTTCCTGATAATAAGTCCGATGACGAGGAGTATAAATTATATTTAATTAGTAGGTGATGGGGTCGTCAAATCCCGTAACCAGCAATAACTGTACCAATTTTATTCTGAATACATGTAACTAACAGCACTCCCATTCGAATCGCATTTGGCAACAAGTCCCGCAATCTATCTTCAAAGCTTGAAAAGAGAAAAAAGTGACGAATGTTCTATAGAGGAAAATGCATGACTGCGCCCCAAAGAAAAATATGGATAATATATTACAACTTTGTTTATTTCCAGTGCAATGTTTGGTCCCTAATATTATTAATGCTAAATTGTGTTTTTTTAATCGAAACATTTAGAGTTATTTTCACTGGCGGTAGAGTTCGGTGCAACAACTTGCTCGGGCAAGGATCCACCGCCTTCACTTCCTGACACCATAATGAGTGTCATGTCCGAAACTTAGGTTTGAATTAGGTTGAACTTAGGCCACAATTGGCATTCGTTAACGAGTGGAAATCCTCATGAATCCGCTTTCGGAGGAAGCGAAGGGTTATGCCAGACGGCTAAAACCACTTGGTGACCATCCTCTTTGTGTATCGGGTAACTGCGAGATCTCCGAAGAACGCACTGCTGTCACCCTCACACCTGCCCGCAGGCTCGCTCATCCGCTCAAAAGATCCAATCTTCTGGTGTCAGTACTTTGACGACAGCAGCATGGGGCCACACGATGCTATGCAGCCTCACGTCCCGGGCTGCTTTCTATGCCAACTGACCCCCCGATCAGTTGACTCACAACCCCAACCCCCCTTTAGTCGCCTTTTATGACAGGCAGAGGATACCGGAGCCCCATTCGTCGCCTTTTACTACAGGGCCTAGGCCACAATTGGTTTACCACACCAGACAAAAGATTGTGACGAACCTGTAATATTTAAGGTATCTTCGCTATTTTATCACATGTAAACAAATAAGTTAAGGTATAGAATAAATTAAACTTTGGTGGAGAAATTGTTACCTCAACAGCTAATCGTAGACACTAAATCCCACAATGTGTTAGGTGGCAAGCCTATTGCCAACCGGGCGAATATCCAATCCCGGGCAACTTTATTTTTATTAGAAAATTGAAAAATACAAATTTCCTATTTTTTTTATTGCTCGACCCGGGACCTCAAGTCCGATGTTATGTCTGACACCGGACCGCGAGACCACAGAAGCGATTAATATTTTTTTATAAAAACCTAATGAGACGTATGTTCATATGTACCTTTTTTGTGCTCCTTCTATCCCTTTGTAAGTTTCATAAAATTTCTAAGGCATTGTATCGCAAGTAGGAAGTGATTTATTTAGAGCAAGCGCCGACTATATATCTGACGATCGTGCGCGCGCGCCTATCCATTGACCATTTACAGGCTGATTGTGTGGTCACCCGATGAGCTATTGGCCCACGAGATCCTTTTAATGAGAAGCTGTCCTTGTAATTTGTTCGCGGGATTGTCACCTGACAAAAAATACTTGCAATTGATGGTATACTATGGTACTTAGTCATATAATGTATTAAAATGCGAAAGGGCATGCTCCGCTGGTTCGGTCATGTGGAAAGAATGACAAAATAAATGAAAGATTGACAAAGCAGATATTCAATGCAAATATGAATGGATGTAGGTACCCGGAGAGACCACTCAACAAGACACACTACAAGGTTGACACTCCACGATCAGATCACTCTGATATTATTCGAGGGTGGTGTCAAGAGTCTCCGAAACCTCTGTTTGTATGAAGAGGGTAATGAATGTGAAGGAAGCCAGACAGGTTTGTCAGGATCGTGATGTCTGGCACTCGATAATCTCTGCCCCGTAAGGGAATTGGCGTGAAGATATGTACATACATATCTTCACGCCAAGTGTATGTGGCAAACCATTCGTTTATCTAGTACTTATACATAAAGGCAACAATACAAATTAAATAACAAATCGTACTAATTATATTATTTGCTAATAATTACTTTTAATTAATGACCTCTGTGGTCTAACGGACCGGTGTTGGGCTTGACTTCTTGAGGTCCTGGGTTCAATCCCTAGTCGGCCAATAAAAAAAATTAGTGTTCTCAATTTTGTAATAAAAATAACGCTGCCTTGGTTTGTATAATATGTGCTCGGATGGCGATAATCTTGCTATCTATCACATTGTGGGACTACGTGTTTTTGGTAGGGGTTTAGGGTAGGGTAAAGATGTCTTGGGCTATCTGGTTTTGCCTACCTTTTCGGGGATACGAGCGTCAAGTACTTTTTTGATGGCATATATTCACTCTAAAGTTCGCTTTTAACAGAAATGTTTTACCGATTTCAAATTATTTGAAGTATGTTAAAAAGGAGGAACTTAAATGTTGGACTCCTACATTTTTTTTACATTTATGAACTGTTCACGTGCTTTCAAGGTGTTTCCTTTGCAACTAAGCCGAGATTTGATAACATACCATAAATATAAAAAAAACCGTGGTTGTCACTGCCTTACCTATTCCTGTCATATTTTGGTCCAAGGTAGCTCGACAGGTAAAACTGGTCGAAGATCTGAATGAACTTAAGTCGATCTGCACTGATAAAATCTGCTGATGAAATAGGATGAAACATATTTTACATTAAATTTAGTATAATAGAAAATGTATTAAACACTAGCTTCCGTCCGCGACTCCGTCCGCGCGGATGTCGGTCTAAAACTGAAAAATAAAGTTTTTTTTTCTACGTATTTTTCTAGTATAAAAAGTATCTCATTTTATGCCCAGGATAATAAGGCATAATTCTACCAAGTTTCATCGAAATCGAACCGTAAGTTTTCACGTGATGCCTGAACATACAGACAGACAGAAAGACAGATAGACAAAAAAAATTAATAACATATTTGGGCTTGGTATCGATCCAGTAACACCTGCTGCTATTTATTTTTTCAATATTTTCAATGTACAGAATTGACCCTTCTACAGATTTATTATATGTATAGATGAGTTGCCTGAAAAAATCTGAACAAGTTTTATTTTTATTTTTTTAAAACCGTTTTTTTTATTTCGTATAAAATGTAAAATAGTAGCGGTCCAATGTTGAAATAGTAAATGTGTATTTTCAATTTCCTAATGAAAACAATGTTGCCCGAAATTAGATATGTGATCCGATTAGAGAAACGCTTGCCACCTACTCCTTTTGTGTGTCTTAGGTTATTCAGCTAGTCGTGGTTGTGCTTCTGCCTAAGGTAGGCAGTTTGGGGATATGGGAGTGAAGATGAACAATTGAACACTTTCCTATTTATTTTACATTGTACAGCACGTGTGTTACCGTTAAAATTAAAACTAATATTTAATCCCCGACAGAAATGTCAATGTCATGATTTGTTTTGTCAGGGGATATTTCAAATAAATATGGAAAATAGGTTAAATTTTATTTTAAAAAGGGGTGTATTAATATTATTAATTTGAAAGTAGTCATATCAATATAAGCTGCAGCTCTACAGCAGGTTGATTAACTGCTTAGTTGCTATTACGCCGCGCATGCGCAAACGTGACCAGCTTGTGTTTTCATTAAAATACCTTCTATGTAGGAAATGCACGCAGAACAATTAGTACGGGGCATGTTAGCTAAATATTTCGAACTAGTGATTTGCTGCAGTTCCTTTGAGTTTTTTTTATGTTATGTTGTAATATAGCGACCAAACAAGCGGCTTTCCTGATGTTAAGAGATATATCGCCTTTAGACTGCATTTACTTTTTTTGATTTCGATCTCACTTCTGTGTGCCTAGTGTGAGTTTTTAAAATGATTTACTTTACTATTGCGTTTACGTTTAACGACCTTGATGTATGGAGTTATTGTCAGCGCCTCTAGCGGACAGTCGAAGCAACTAAATTATTCTATACATTTGGATTGTCCAAACGCAAACGCGGTAGTAAAGTAAATTCGTGCGAAACTCACACTCAGCACATTAAGCCCATGAGTTTTTAATGCTATATTTAGCGAATGTAGCATTAAAGTGCTAGCTTTTCGGAATTATTTGTATGAAAACTTAGAATTAAACAGCGCCTCTACTGAAAGAGATCGTCTTAGCTATAATGATGTGCCCTACTGCTTAATTCATCTATTTAAATGTGTGTGTGTGCGAATATTAGTGACGACAAATTAGAAGTATATCAGTATATTTTTTTTTGGAGAATTGCAATCTGTATGCATACATATTTAACTTGGCAGTTTCCTTTAAAAATAATAATGCTGTGATACCTTATAAAACAAGACGTCTGTTCCTTCTTGCGCTCGAATTAACTGGTTAACAACAAATCCAAAGATCATGTTTTTATATAAGTCTGTATATGGTTAGGCACTTCATTTTAGTTCAGACGATTTGTAAATGAGAAAACTAAATTTTAAACCAAAGGCTATACGCAAATCTGTATCACCTCACGGTAAGGGCTCTGTTTGTCGTAAAATTATCACCAAGTAAAAAGTGCGATTCTCAAGATAAGTGTAACGGGACCGAACGTGATAAAACAAAGTGATAAAATTATAAAATGGAGTTTCCTCAATAACTGGATTATTTATGATCCACGCTATCACTGCACTAAATTGTTAAGAACCTTATTATATTGTTACCTTCGCCAATGCATCTGACGGGTATCCGGTTCTTATCTTTCCTTGCTCCCAAGTATTAGCTAATAATAGGCAATAAATAACACGTGTACACTTACGACAAAAAGCGTTTAGTCCTTTTTACTAGGTATTTTTTACAGTTATTAATTTTTTATGATATAAAAAAACAAGTGAGGCTGGCTATAGTATTTATAAATTGAATTGTAAATAAAATAAAATATTGATACATATTCAATTATGTAATGATCTTTAAAAGGGATACCTGAGTTTAATTTATATTTTTCAAACAAATGACTTCCTTAATATCAAGCTACTAACCTTTCTGTCATTATAAAAGCCTTGCCTTGAAGCTGTTAATATAAAAGTAAATAAGTATTCACGGGCGTATCCCCAAAGAGGTTGCATAGGTAGAACCAGGTAATCCTGATGTTAGTCCACGACTAGTCGAAACACCAAAATGTGATAGGTGTCAATATATTGCCAATTAATTGCGGCCTACATTTCTTTCAAAAGAAAATTTAAAAATCGGACTTACAGTTGCTGTTGCCCAGAAATTGAACCAAAGACCTCATGTAGGTAGTCAACGTCAATACGGATTACTAGACCTAGGAGGCGAGAGGTTTCCTATTATAGTTTAGTAAAGCAATAACATATTTTCATGAATACGGTGTAAAGGAACAAATTATTTATTTACACAATGAGGTTTCGATGCAACTCGAAGCAGCGGAACTGAAATTAAGACGTCACGTTACCGTTCCAGAACGTGACGGTATCAATCCTCTACGTTACTAAATAACTAGTACGCTAAGGCAAACTAACTGGTACATAAAATAATCAACGAAGAATGATCTTTATACATTTTAAATTTAATAAAGGAATTTCCAACTAATTACCTGAGTAGGTACGATCAGCTTTTACTAGATCGTTTAAAAAATACTGTTAGAACAGTACTTTTTAATTTATTAAATCTATTTATTTAAAGCCTTACATATTCCTGCCGCCATAACGTCCACCGCTTACAGTTGACGGGTTCGGGTTCAGAGGGAAAAATAGCCGGTAAACTTACTTTTGCTCGAAGCCTAACATCCCGGCCTCAGGTTGGCAATGCACAATTACCTCCTTTGCTGGTACGTGACGTGAATTACTTCTCATCAGGTAATCCATCTACTTGTTTGCCTTCCATCATCATAAAAAAATTCTAATTGACTTTTGTATGTGAATGTACAATAACGTGCGAGTCAGTAACGCAATTGTTCAATGTATTTTCAATATATAAGACAAGGCCGTATAACAGTTTTATCGAACAATAGAAAACAGAGAGTAAATGAGAGGAAAAATATTGACGTAGTATTGTAGTGATGTGATACGCTGATATACAGTAACCTTATCATTTAACAAGGCTAACGTTAAGATCAAGTTAAAATTTTTGGCAATGATAAAAATATCAACTAGTCTTAGGCTATTTTTTTCTATTAGGCTATTTTTTTTAGGCTTTTCATACAGATTTAGAGGTTTTCTTATATCAGTAATATACACACACAGAAACAAAAAGAATCACAATGTAATTTAAATCCAGTTTTGTTGTTTCAATTTCAATATTATATCGTCTAACAAAATTAATTTCTATTATTCGGTGTAAAATTTATTTGAGACCAAGTAGGTAGTAATAGTAAGGAAGTGATAGCTTAATACAGTTTTATTGAAATCGACTAAGTATACCATAGGTAATGCGTGGTCTAACATAAATAAATATGCATATTGAATTAAAAACTGTCAACGCTTAAAACCATATTTAATTTCAAGATATATCTGTCTGTCTGCCTGTCCCATTTATTTTTTTTGGAATATTTCACGTGTTATAGCTTTAGATAAAGTTAACAGTAGTAGCTTAAGATCGAGATATATTAAAAACCAGACTGCCTTCATTTTGTGAAAGCAGCGCAAGTTTTCAACACAGCCTAGAACAATAGAGTACTATGAAGTAAAGAATATCGTGATTTTGACCTATCATTACCACCACCATCGTCATCATTATCTAAATATAAATCCCAGATGTCCATCACGCTTAGGCAAAGGCACTCAGGCTCCGCTTTCCTATTTTTACTACTCCATTGTTGTGATGTTATGTCCAGTGTTTGTGATGTTAAAATTAAATAATTTTGTCAATTTTTTCTTCAAAATTTTTAGGTCCAGTATGGTGTCCTCGTCTTTCGTTATATATATATTTTCCTTGTCCTTTATGTTTAATTTAAGTTTATTTTTTTCGTACTAATACTAATTGTAACATTACATCATAAAAAGTATTGTCAGGATCTAAGCAAAAGTTGTGGCATTTTTATTAAAGCTTATCTGGTGAGATTAGGCGGCAATGAGAAATCATACGATACGCTAATTTCTTTATCAACACTTCACTTGGGTCCTTCACACCTGATCAAAAATGTATAAATTGCAACCAAGTTTGGCAAATTTTACTCTTACAATTAATACGCAAGATTTAATTATGAAAAACTGCGACCATATTTTCTTTCAATGGCGCCAAAATTCTAAAATGAAATACCAACTAACTTTGGTCTAACTGTAACTAAATGAATTTTAGGTCATTGTGTTACTTATTGTCAGACCTTCATACGTTTGTATGTTAGAAGTGTATTTTATAGCTTTTGGTAGCTACAAAGTACTCGTTTAAAGTAAATGATGTTTTAGCAACCAATTAACAGTTCCAAACCTTAGAATCCATTATTACATACCTGCCAAAGCCGCGGTAATCCAAATTTCATATTTCCGTTTCTGACGTGCTCTGCTACTTATTTATTTTTATATATGTGTAACTGCGAATAATAATGACATTTTATTTGTGGCTGTAGTTTGAGTCTTTTCGAAAATTTCAATATGTATGAGTACAAACCGCTCAACTGGTCGCACGATTACATCTGTAAGCTCTCTGCTTATGACAATGCTGTCACTTAGTATGAAATTAAACGTCTTTGGAACGACTATAAACTAGTTACACAAAAACCAGTAAAATTCGTTGAAGTGTAACAGGAATGTCCAATTACAGAAGTGATTGCGCTGGGGTAAAATCTGTGGTGGGGCACGTCATTGTGACTTAGAAGATCTATACCCATGTTGGAAACTGCGGAACTTTCAGTTTTTCTGAATTATGATATATTTCTTAATCATGCGCATTTATGCTACTATATTTTTGGGATACAATCTAAGTGATAAGCCAAATTAATGCGACGTAACATTATTTTTACAGGTACGTTTTAAAAATTGACTGAGGTCTGGCCTTGTGAAAGTCGGATCTCGCGATATAAAATCGTGAGATAGAATCACCCACTCATAAAATACACATGACACGTGCATGCAACTTATTTCACGGTAGGCTAGTTGACCGATGTGCTAGTGTCTATTTGATTAACTCTACAAGTAAATAATAAAAACCAGCTTTGAACTCTACTTTATACCTCAAAATATAGATAGATATGTATATATTTTGAGTATATAATAATTTATCACTATTGGTCGAGGTGTTAGCGAACACGTATATTGTAACTGCATTACGAAGTTCGAGTTCGATTCTTGACAGCAACAGAATTTTATATTTTGTTGTTAAGTTTAACATAAAAAAAGTAAAAAAAAGTTTAACGTAATTGAGCATATAACAAATAATTTTATACAAAATACGAGTCTTATGATCCTCATACATCCCCGTTAGTCAACTTTTAAACCATCATTGACTGTATTTTTATTTTTTATTACTGGCAGCCTATCAGCTTCGTACATGCGAGCAAACTTCTATGTTATTAATTATTATACATGTAAACTTTTTCCCTTAATCATTCTATTTATTAAAAACCCCATTAAAATTCGTTGTCTGTCCTTATCTTTGCGAACATAAGGACAGACAGCGGAAAGCGGCGTCGTTTTGTATTATGTTTTAGTAAATTATGTGAGTTATTACATGTTATGTTAATTAATTTGCAGGAACGTCACGTAATAAAAAAATGTCAATATTTTATTCAAAATATCATATTTATAATGTAGAAAGTTTTTGTGTAACATTCCTATTTTAAGGCTAGCTCTTACTGGCAAAAAAAAGAGAAGGAGTTCCTTTCTAAAAAACATCAAAATCTAGCCGAGTAATTGTGTGACAATTTTATAAGTAAACATGTTGAAAATGTACAAAAGCTCAAGACAAAAGCATTTACTCCCTTTATCCAAAAATAGCCACATCAGCAATTTGCATTAACCTTTAAGTTTTACTACGTTATTATATTTACCGCACAGGCAACACAATATGCCTTGTGGCATTGTGAGTTGACTCTGTTTAGGTAACCTGTCTGGTGTGCTCCTAGCCTAATGAGGCCAGCTATAACGTTCAGGAACCAAGGATGTTAATAAATGAATGTTTAGAAAGCTATGTCTGTATATTTAACATATTACAGAAAAACTAATTAACAGGAAGGGTTTTAGAAAGTTTTAGATTTTGGTTGTTTTTTCCTCCATTATAAAAACGCTCAAATAAAGATCGTAAGCTCAAAAGGAATCTTACAATAAATATCAAACTTATCAAAAATAATCAAATAATAGGTAAAAGTGCAGATTTTTTAAATGATTAAGACAAAAAGAATGAAATAGTACATCTTAAGCAAATAATACAATAAGTTCAAAGTATCTTCACGCCCTTAACCTCAAAAAGTAGCCGAAGACATTAAGTCATACAATGAGGTAGGTGACAAGCCTTTCGCCAACCGGGTACATATCCAATCAAGAAAATTAGAAATACACATTTTCCACTTTTTTGTTGCTCGACCCGGGTTTCGAACCAGGATTTCAAAAAGTCAATTCCGCCGTGCGAACCGGCAGACCACAGAGGCTCTTCAATAAGTTAATACGAGTAGGTATAATAAGTTAATACTACATAGTATAAGTAACAGATCGTGAGACAGAAACACACATAAAGTACACACGACAGATGCATGCAACTTATTTCACAGTCCGCTACTCCGATGTGAGAGCTATTAGATTTATGGTACATGCATATTCACCTTACGCCGCGAGGCATTGAATTAGTCGACTCTGTTCAGGTTACCTGTCCGGTGTGCTCCGAGCTTAATGAATAGTATTTCGTTCTGTAACCTAGAAAGTTTATTTATAGTAATAAACATGAAATTGTATTTTCGTCTCAACAAAATATGTTACGTATGATATAACCCGAACGTTAGATAAAAAATGCGAGTGTTATCAAATCGAGAATGATTAGGCTGCTACTAGTTTAGTTTATGTTGATGGTAATGAGGAATAACACTTACTAAGTATTAAAAAAAATTACTTTCAAAATATGCTATTGTGTAAAAAAAGCAAAAGTGATTTAAAAAAAGTGTGCATACAATAAATTTCCACTTAGTTTCGACTATTAAAATTATGGATTTTATGGTTGTACTAGTTTCTTGTTAGAAAACATTCTCTGCTATCATAAATTATATTTTTATACGTGAGGTTTTTTGTTATAATCCAGTAAACAATGAAGTTATTTCGTTTCGAAAATTTTGTAAAAACATGTAATAGTGATTTAATATACAAAAGTTTTTATACACAAAATATACATCAATGGTTTTTTGTGACTAGAACAAAGGTAAATCTATTGAATTAAACTAAACACTGAATACCATTAGTAGACTAATAGTTAGTAGTTAGTAAAAGAAATTTGGCAAATTGTTAATAATTGATCGTATAGATAAAATTATCACATTAGGAACGACTATGAATCTTTTTGTATATTAAAGGTTTTAGATTAAAAAAATCGTAGTCAAAAAGTGCATAAGTTTTAGGTATTAAGAAATATTTTTTAAATCAGCCTAAAAGACTTTTATTTTAACTAACCAAATTTATTAGTAACATTAATCGATTTTCATTGTAAAAATAAAGTTAACGCAGATTAGAATAAACACTTTTAGTTAATTTTTTCATGACTAAACAATATGTTATAGATTTGATCTTAATCGACTATATTTTTTTTACGACGATAACTGCCTCATGCTAGTGCTCGACGAGATAGGTTTACTTGTGGCGTCCACTCGGTCTATTATTTCAGTTTTCTACCAAAACATTGAACAGTACTTCAACCCAAACAAAACCTCCCCCACATCTAATGAAGAATTAAATCACACGTCACGCAAAACCCTGACGCTTGTCATGCGTGACGAACCATCCATCACGCTGCGTGTTAACATACAAACAAATTTATTTATGCGGTTCATTGAACCTTATTTTCAGGAAATTAAGTTGCATTTTGTAATACAAAAAACCACTTTTTATGCAACAAATTTACAATACCCGAGGTATTTGTGTTAAAGGTTGAGTTTCGTGTGAGATAAGATTCGTGCAAGATAATGTATGCTGTCTGAGTAGCTTTTATTTATATTGTAATAAAGTTTGATTTTGAAAAATAAATAGTAAAACTTATGTACGGTATGTAAAATTGTCGTTAACTTTATTTTCAACTGAGATTGACGAACGTTAAGTGATATATCATTGGGGTTTATCTCGTTATGTGATAAACTGGCTATTTCTTGTGGCTTTGCCGCGTATTTGAGTTTTTCAGCTCTATTTTTTTCTTCCTGAGGTAGGTTTTGCGATAGAAGACTATCCGCGTGTCCAAAATCGTTGTAATCGTCTGGCTTCAAAATCGAGGGAGATCTTGAACAAAGATCTTTTAGGCGGATATTGAATATTTTTTTAAAATCTATTTGAACTTTTTTTTTCATTTACTTTGTAGAAAAGTTTTTTTAAATAGGTTCTTCTCGATTATCCACATCACAGGTATAAATAAGTACCAAATAAATGCACCTGGAGTAATTACAGACATTGATCTTCTCCCAAAGCTTTCATTAAAACGATATCGAAAGAAGGTATTTGATTTGCTATTAGACAAATCATGTTATAGTGTAAACGATTTTGTTGCTGAGAAGCAAAAATAAATAAAATGTTTTTTTTATTAATTGTAAACTTAACTATTAAAGAAATCATGGTCACCGAGAATTTCATTTCGCTTTTCTTCTCCTGACTGGCTAAGTTTGGAAACGGTGACAGTAAAAGCATATATACAATACCTGGACTATTATATGCAGGGAAGTTTGTTCTACTGTTTCTTCTCGTGGCTGACTAGGGTTGGAAGTGGTGGTAGTGTACGGTAGATAAAATTAAAATTAATATACATTTAAAAATATTTGTAATAAATTATTAAGCTTGTTTAAAACATAAATAAAATATTTATAAAAATACGAACAAGTGCTGCGATTTAAATGTTAAAATATGTATAAATATTTCATTTCTATCAATATAATTAAAGAAGAAATGATAGAATATGTTGGTATGCTTAGATATCTTTGTAACTACTTTTTAACACACATATTTAATTTTATTTTATTTCAAAGCAAATTATACGCTTACACTATGAGTGTTCGGCCCACAAAATACATTCGGAATTTTGTTTTAGAATTCCGTTTCGAGAAAATTTCGTACGCAACAAATCCGTAAAAATCTATGGACCTGCCACTTACGACAGGAATTTTTCAGTTAGGAGTTTTAAATGAATTTGTATAGGGTCATATTTTGTTTCCGAATTTCGAAACGGGATTTCTTAAAGGAATTATTAATGTAGTAGGTCTTACGAAACGATATCGTTATGTTCTGATACATAGAAATACATACTTAAATATTAGTTTATTTAATAAATGCCAAGAACTTGAAACATTTACATCGGTGTTCATCCCACAAATGCCTGCCCACGTCGAATATCAAACCCTTGCCTAACGCTCGCGGTCAGTCTGCCAGACCTTTGCCTTTTATGTTTATTTTTAATTGTTTTCATGTTTTATGATAGCGACATTGCGGTAGAGTTTAAAGTATAATGCCCACCATCTTGACCCGTGGCGATCTGCAACTGTGCGATTCCGAAGACATTTTTTACTTCGATCCACACCTTTATAGAATCAGTTACCGAGGTCGGTATTCCCAAACAATTATGACTTAGGAACCTTCAAGAAAAGAGCGTACTCATTTCTTAAAGTTCGTCAACGCATCTGTGATACTCCTGGTGTTGCCGATGTCCGCGGGCGGCGCTGATAACTTTCCATCAGGTGACACACTTGCTCTTGTATAGAAAAAAAGAGATTAACTCGAACAACTTTTGTGGTGGTTTCTGAACAACCGTGACCTATAGACAATTGGTGCGTTACTGTAT
>NJDD01003385.1:381786-400264 GCA_002245505.1 Calephelis nemesis | reverse complement strand
GGGCGGGGCGCGGGCTGCGTCCTTGCGTCTCGCTGGTAACGCGAGGAGCATGCTGTCCTCGCGCTACCTTAAGGCCCCATACTCAGTCAGCCCGAAGAGCCAATCACCGCGCTCCCCCGTTCCATGATTACTATGAACAATGGCGATCTAAAGTAAACGTCTTAAGCGACAAATCACTATTTTTGACACTATAAAAGTAATTTGAAAAAAGTATAAAAACTGAAACACTTATCTTTTAGGTACAGTACTTATCTATGTTTACGTTAAATCTGGTGTCGATATTTTCATATTTGAAGTAGACACTTGCGTTTTCTTTCAAAAAAGGGTTAACTTTTTGATTTTTTTCTATCGAGCAAAGTGAAATTAATCGTGTTTAGGAAATATTAGTCTAGTAAAGCATATTTATGTTAATCTTGTGTATTTTTGTCACCAAGATCCATGATTGCTTTGTATGAAAAAAACAGTAAACTGCTGACGTGCTGTTCTGTTGCGTTGCCGGAATAGTGCGCCATGACCACTCCACTCCACCGATCATTCACAAGCCTCGGTTTCCCGGGTCTGGGTATTTATCAAATTTTCTCTGGTATCTATTTAAGTATTCTTTTGATTTTGAAAATCGTTGACTGACATCCATAGCACTATACATATAATTTGATTACTTTGGGGTTAGATTCAATTTGCGTCCTGTCGGAGGATATTTATTACTACTATTGTGTTTCATGCTGGAGGTTATGGTAGGCAGCTAGAATTTCATACATGTCTTAAGTTCCTGGCCGTAAGGTAGGGACGTGTATAAGCGATGGTTGTTTCTTAGCACTAGGAGAACCTTACCCTTATATGTTATCTTGTAGTATTAAAAAAACATATCGTAAATATATAACAACTGAACGTAATTAACATGTGAAAAACGGATTTTAATTTCATTGCTGCAACATCTAAATAGGTACATAAAAATATGCACTATCAAAAACTCAAAAATACGTATCGGATTTTCATCAAATTTATATTATAAGACTTATCTTTCGATAAATAGGACAAGAAAATTCATTAATCATTAGCCGAATAATATCATAAGCATACAAAAAAAAAACATACTACACATTGACAACCTTTTTGGAGTTTGCTAAAAATGACAATAAAAATGAAAATATCCATGACGTATATATCGCAATAACGGGTATTTAGAGAAAAATAAACAAACTTTACGATTATTTTAATGTGGTCGCAATTAAACTGAACGAAATCGCAAGCGGACCCATTTTATAGCGTAATAAAAGACACGCAACGCTTATGCTAAATGCCGCCATATTGTACGGTTATGTGCGCGTATATCTTGCCTTTCTAATAATTCGGAGTCTTATCAAGGCTTCGATATAACAACTAGATTTTTCCCGTATTTTCAAGGAAGAGAAAGAAAACAAGCTAGTAGTTTTCTGGTAAGTGATTGTCGCTTACGAACATCTGCAACTGGTGTTGCTGCTGCTGGTCTGCAACTGGGTCTGATTACTTATCTTTTTAGTGATGATCACTGGGTAAAGTGCACATCAAAAAGCTGTCAAATGTCGTGTTTTGTCTTTGCTAATCCAGTGAACAACAGAAACACAATAGACATAGCAAATACAAAACACGTCATTTGACAGCGTTTTGATGTACACTTTACCCAGTGATCATCACTTAAAAGACACATAATCAGCTCCCAGAAATCCTTAGCCTAGCTTACACTGTGACATTATACAACAATTATCTATACATATAATAAATCTGTAGAAGGGTTAATTCTGTACACTGAAAATATTGAAAAAATAAATAGCAGGAGGTGTTACTGGATCGATACCAAACCCAAACATGTCATTAAAAAAAAATGTCTGTATGTTCAGGCATCACGTGAAAACTAACGATTCGATTTCGATGAAACTTGGTATAATTATACCTTATTATCCTGGGCATAAAATGAGATACTTTTTATCCTGGAAAAATACGTAGAAAAAAATAAATCTTAATTTTTCAATTTTATCTCGCGAAGACTGACATCCGCGCGGACGTAGTCGCGGGCGGAAGCTAGTGTACAATATAAAACATAAAAAGCTGTATAAATCTGACTTTGACTTGAATATTATGGTACCTAGTACACAAAACTTTCGTATTTTCCTCGATTTACCTGACTTCGACTTCATCGTCAAATTCCGACTTGGTGTGTAGGGAATCACCTTGAAAACTGATTCAAAAATGACGTAAAGCGGGTAGCATTCATAAAAAGTGTAAATCCTGCTATAATAATAATATCCTTATGTATTTTATTATTAGATAACTTATAGTGGATTAAAACTATAACATATATAATTTTAATTGAAAATGAAATTTCAATTAAAAGAAAAAAAAAGGAGAAGTCGAACACAAGCCCTCTTCCACATTTCTAAGTCGTTTAACAATCAACATGAGCAGATGTTCTCGATTTCAGGTCAAATAGAAATTTTCGCAAATTAAAAAAAATGGTATATGTGCCGAGTCTTGTGAAAATCTATTAGGTCGACAAAAATATCGACAGCGACCTTTATTTGTGTCTAAATATATTTTTATATACTATACCTTTCTTTTAGGAATCGGTGAGCTTTTTCCGTAAAGGTCCACGTCGTAGTCGAAAATACCGCCAACGATATTTGTTTCCACATTGGTGAAGTGTATTTGTCGGTTTCTATATTTCTTATCGTCACGCGCTTTGTAGAATTCCACCCTAGACTCAATTATATATAACACTTATACAGGTCGGAGAATGACAATTAAATTATTTACTTTTCTTTAGTGAACTGTACATAATGAACAGTGAAAAATATAAAATA
The DNA here is from genome assembly GCA_002245505.1 of Calephelis nemesis. Taxonomy (NCBI): domain Eukaryota; kingdom Metazoa; phylum Arthropoda; class Insecta; order Lepidoptera; family Riodinidae; genus Calephelis; species Calephelis nemesis. The sequence goes on along the minus strand of NJDD01003385.1, from coordinate 397,427 downwards.
TGTTGTGGAAAATACACATGATCTAAGCAAGCTTTTAGTATCAAAACCTGCAAACAAAAATCTATCAAAAAACATAGTTATATTTAGTCAATACATAAATATTCAACCGATACAGAAGTTTAGTATAGTCATAGACTACACTGAACACATTGAAAGTTGCGACTAATAGGTTTTGCCTATACATCGGTTTTTAATTTTTTAGACAGAGTTTAGTACATTTGATATATGTACACAAAAACAATATCTAATGTCATCTAGTGACAAACAAAGGCTACGAACAAGAAACAGTCCGTTTGTTTAGTTTCAATCATGAAAAGCACATGATATTCTTTACAAAATTAAGATGCTCAAAAATTCTTAACGCAGAGGCTAAATAAGTAATAAGATCAAACACGATCTTATACTCACACATATACATGCAGATAGCAAAGCGGCGATGAGTTTTAAAGTTGTTAAGGGTTCGCCGAAGATTGCGTGCCTTGATTACCGCCCCCTAAGGGGTACACACGCGCCCTGGCCCGAAAACACCGCTGCCCTCCCATTTTTAAGGAGGGAAAATTAAAAGTGTTAAGCACGGATGAAACATTTTGATACTTTAAGATGTAGTGTCGTCTATACTAATATCATAAAGAGGAAATGTTTGATATTTTGTTTGTTTTTTCTTTCACCCTTAGAATACTACATTACCCCTGAGTGACATATACTTTGTTTCATCAAAATCAGTGCAGTAAAAGTCAAGTTACGCAGGCGAAGCTGCGTGAAACTGCTAGTTACTGATATTATAAGTCAGAAAATTTGTGTGTTTGTATGTTTTCACGTAAACATAGAGGAACCGATTTTGATCGGCAGAAATAGATTAGACCTTGAAAAAGGGTATTGCGAATGACAAGGGCTACCAAGTGAGATAATAATACTGTTAATTAAGAGTAGATTCAATATAAGTCAAAGAATTGATCGAAGGTTCTACTTTACTGAATACGAGTATAACTAAGCGTGTAAATTTTTTGGATATTCCTTCATTCCGTTGTGAGCGTTTCCCCAGTTACCGCACTTATCATTGAAATTTTTATTATTAGTATAACAGATTAGTTATAAGATTAAGACACTAGGTGCATAGTGTCAGTGCTCAAAGATCTGTGAGACCTATGAAGTTGTTTGTATGTTTGCTTTTGTATAAAAATGTAACTAATTAATGTAACTTTCGTATTTTAATATTCCAATTATTTATAATACTTTTCGTAACTTGCCGCTTTAAGCGTCATTTTCAATTAAAGCAATGATTAAGCAGATGGATTACCTGAAAATAAAAAATGCTGAATGGAATGTAGTAACTTGTGTAAACTAAGTTATTTTTACAAGCTTTTGACTTATCTTGTGCGTGTGTTAGTGAAAGGTAAATCTTTGAACTAGCTAACTTAAACTGATTGAAGGCAAACAAGCAGACGGATTTTATGATGGTAAGAAATTCATGCCGCCTTGAGACACAAAAGGTGGTAATGGTGCGCTGTAAGCAGAGTTGGCATTGTAGGGATGTTAGGCCTCGATCAAAAGTAACTTTAACGACTACCTTTCCCTCCGAAACAGACAACGTCAACGGCAAGAATACGACGTTATGGCGGCAGGAATAGGTAAAGTCTTGGTACCTTCCAATCCGGGCGAGTCGCTGCGAAAGTCAGATGTCACGTTGTTAGTGACGGTAAGCCTATGCTCGCCTTTACGAGCAGCCTGGCAGGATATGGCATATGGTCGGCATATGGTCTATTCTGAAAAGACTATTCTAAAAAGACTATTCTAAAAAAAGCCAAGTCTATTCTGAAAAAAGCTAAGGCTAATACCGGGAAAACATGTGAATTAGCCGTCTTCATTGGTGGTCTTTAAATGATAGTTAAGCTAAAAAGCTTGTTGATTTGCATGGTAGCGAGCTATCAAAGTTACTAGAAAAGCATACGCAAAGGCTGCACGTCATGGAGATGGAAATGCTGCGACGTGGGTGATGAATGCCTGAATGAAATAAAACATGTAGGTGCTTGTAAAAGAGGAAGACCTTAATAACGCTAGCGAGATGTTTTAGAATGAGACTTGTGCACCAATTGACTTGTTATTAGGAATATTGGAGCCGGAATAATGTGGAAAAGAAGGAGTAGGAAAATAAATCCTGGGTTTCCACATTTGAAAGTGAAGAATATCTGAGATACGCCAGAATGACAATGATGACTATCATAATATCACAACGTCATTTTGAAATATTACTCTATGAGTGCGAATTTATACTGCTTGTATTGTAGTTAAACACTGCACTGTTTAGACATAAAGCCATGTAAACCATACAATATTTAATTACTTCGGAAAATAAGTCTTAAGCGAAATAGACTAAAAGCTAATCGAAAACATAATTTACTCATAACGCGAAATAGCCGTTCTGAGTGTAGGTACTTATACACCGAAATAAAACTGCTACAAATTACAGTAGTACTATTTTAATTATGCGCTTCGGCTATATTCGTCAAGCTTCGGAAATCCAAATGTATTTTAAAGATATCTATATAGAGATGTTATTACACAAAATGAATAATTTTTTAACAATTTATCTAAATTTATCTAAATTGTTAAAAAAAAGGTCAGCCAATTTAAAAATAAAAGTATAGAGTGTAAAAAGTGTAAAGCCGAAGCGTATAATTTCAATAGTAATACTATACTGACTTTTGTAAAGTATCAAGACCTATCAATCCGTGTGTCGAGCGACATGTGCGCCGTGGACAAGCGTCTCCCGCTCGTTCGTTTGCGAACGATTGTAATTTCTTATGTCTGTGTTGCAGATGATATTAAATGTCGATGGCCTTGTTTTTCACAAGAAACAATGCTAAGGAAACTTGTGTATATGTAATTTGGAAAAGCTGTATCTTTATACCTATTCACAATATTTGTTAAGAACGTATTTTCACGCGAATATTTCCGAAGAAGTAGTAATTAGCACAACTAACCGACCAATGACTAGCTGAAACTACTAATTCCGACAATGTGATAACAAAGTGAGACTTTTTTTGTCCAACTCGCGATCAGAATTCGGGATCTAATCAAGTCCAACACCAGACCACTACACAAAGATGATATTTGATATTGATGATGATATTTCAGAAAAAAAAATCAATAATTTGTTACTGATATTTCAAGACAAACCATCAATAAAAATAAATATCGTAACATTGATTAAACGTTACGTAGTATAGTTTATTCATTTATATGTTTTAAAACAAGAAATATGTTTTGAATATTACACTCTTTATTTGAACATGATATGATGCTGAAAAACTTTTGGATTGTAGACATTATGTATCTTTTTAATACTGCATAGGTTTTTTTTATTGACAAAAAAAACAATGCGAAGTGCCGACCACTATTATGGTTATCCTATTTTTTTATGGAGAATTAGAATTGCAGTCTTTATCATTTTTCGAACATTTAACTAAAACAGGTGTTACTTTGCAGAACTTCATTATAACAGAATTAGCCCTTATTTTGCTAGTTCCGCGGAACCTTTGTAAGTGTCATGGTGGGAAATCTCCCTGTCTGTGAAACCGGACCAACAGTAAACCAGTTAAAAAAAACGAGCTCGGCAACTAGCCAACTCTCAAACTCTCGCCAACTCAAATCTGCCGCGATGCGGCCTGGCATAGGTGCGATGCTCCATATAAAATTTATGAAAGCGATTTAGACAGATTATTGCGCGACGATGCGCTCCGACGCGACCCGTCAAGTGTGCGCAATCCTATACGTACGTTGTACACGTACGGGTACGGGTACGTTTTACAGCGGGAAAATCTTTTGTTCCCATCACTTACCACGAAAAGTCACTTTAAGTTGCCTAAAAAGTCGCGGGCAATAGCTAGTCATTAGTAAAAAATTAGATTTATGTTTTGATTATTGGGTTGACGATCAAATGGTTTTAAGAATAATAAATGGGGGGTCCCCATAGACACTGTGGTGTATGCACTGTGCATTACCAATCTGGAGTAGTCAAGTTGCTTAGTAAGTTTACTGGTGGACCTATGGCTAGTTTTGAATAGTAACATAAATAAATAAATAACTCTGGACAAGTCACACAAATTGAATCTAACCCCAAAGTAAGCATATTATATGCTTGTGTTATGGGTATTAGTCAACGATTCTAATACATAGAATATACTTAAATAGATACAAGAATAAATTTAATAAACACCCAGACCCGGAAATGCAAACATCTAAATGTTCATCACACAAATGCCTTCCCCCGTCGGGAATCGAACCCAAGCCTCGCGGTTGTTCGGCGTAGTTAGGCGTGTACGCTAGCCACTCGACAAACGAGGATTTCCAAAACATTTAAAAATGAAAGCAATCACCATCCCGTTCAGTTTTTTTTTTTTTTTGCAATGCTATTTCATTATTTATTTGACCGTCTAGTTGGTCGACTGGCTAGCATGCACGCCTATCGGCAACCGGGCATATATCCAATCCCCAGCAACATTTTTTTTATTAGAAAATTGGAAAAACCCAAATTTTTGTTGCCCGACCCGGGATTCGAACCCGGGACCTCATGCAGTCAAGTCCTACAACTGAATCACTAGACTACATAGGCGATGACTTGTAAATATAAAAATAAAAAATGAAACAATATTTTCGTACTTTAGATATTTTATTATTTTGACGAATAGGTATCAATGTTATGGTAATACGCATGGGTGAATGTTTGATACCTTCCAATACGGGCTAGCCATAGTAAGACTGTACCACCAAGGTCGCGGTATGATAAGTCAAATAGAAGCTCGTAATTAGTAATTGTAAATGGCATAATATATTCTCTGAAAGTAAACTTGCAAAAACCGACTTCTATTTCTAAAAGTGAGTTATCAACGTACACAAAAATGAGTACTTTCCTCGACTTTGACCACATCGAAAGTAGCTAAAAGTTATAGAAGTCGAATATTAACCTTTTCCTATTTTCAAAATCTACTAAGAACTGAAGCCTTCTTAAGATTTTCTCGACTGCAAAAGTACGTTAAAAACATTAATTACCGTATTTCTGTCCAAACATCCATAAAATGTCAATTTTGGAAATTAATAATCTGTAACAGTTTTATGATAGGTACCGTTATAATGTATGAGAGCGGTTGCAGTGTTGCCATATTTTCTATAAATCAATTTCTCGATATAAGCCCAGCACTGCTTTTAACTTATCCTGAATTTGACAGGTGTTCAGTTATTATGCTTCGGTAAGTACGCTCGTGGCTATTTTAGACTTGGTAAGTGATTATGATAGAAAGTAGGACCAATCTAACAGATTAAATTTGATTTTTATCGAAATTAATTAATAATTAATTTTTTTAAAAAGTTCTCTTGGTTCAGACTTTAAAAAAGAAAATACTTTACCTTAGCTAGGAATTGAACTCTGGTAACTAAATCGGCAGTGAAAGGCAGCAGCAATAAATGTTGTAGGCTCAATTCCATTAGAGATGAGGTGAATATTTTATACTTTAAAAATTTGCCTCAAGTATAAGAAATGCGAATTAAACTTACGTCTACTTTAGTTTTTAACCTCTTTTTTTATGGTAATGGAAGGCATACAAGCAGACGAATTTCTTGATGGTAAGAAATTCCCGTCGCCTAGATACATCAAAAGGTAATGGTGCGTTGCCAAACTGTGGCCGGAATCTTAGGACTCTAGCGAAAGTAAGTTTACCGGCTAACTTACCCCTCAAACCAGAACACGTTAACGGCAAGCATTGACGTTATAAGTTAGTTTTATTATCTACTAAGTACTAGCTTTTTAATTACGACTTCGTTAGCGTAAAGTTAAATTTTCATATCCTTTGGAAATTGATTTTTGAAAAGTAGTTATGTTTAAACTCAAATCTTTGACTCTGGTCCATATCAAAAATAGTATCAAGCAACAAGCTGCGATATCAAAACAGGCAAACAGACAGATAAACATACTTTTGTGTTATATTATTATAACCATATCCTGCGAATCTCATTTTTAGTAACAAATCCTATTATTTAATATTTTTGTTTCTCCAACACGAAAACCAGTATCCAATACGTAAAGCAATACACATCTATAGCTTCACCTAATTATCAGCGTGGAGGGACTTTGCATAAGAAAGTATTGCCGCGCTACGACGCGTGTCCCTCACCCCCGGGCCAGATAAAAAATCTCCCATTTCCTTAATTCGTTTATCGGGGCCTGCCGAGGCTTTGTCTCCGATCGATGAACGCCTCTAAATGAGCGAGGAACGTGACGCGCGTGCACTAACTTGAGGTGAGGTGAAGGCTTCTTGATTTTTCAGACGAGGTTCAACACGTTTGTTTACTTTTATATCTACTTATGTAAAGGTTCTATTTAAGAGGCTGAACTAATACTACAAGGTATTATAACAGAGTTTTGGCGCCATCGAGAGAAAAGATGGTCCAAGTTTTTACATAATTATCGAATTTCGTGTTGATATTGAGTCAAATTAGTCGATTTTGGTGGCATTTTGTACAATTTTGTTTAGTGAAAATGCACAAATGAATTAATAATCATGAAGAAATTAGCGTATCGTGTATTTCCTCGTTGCCGCCAAATCTCATTACATGAGCTTGGGTAATGAGGCCACCGCTTTACCCAAGAGTCTGACATTACTTACAGACGAGTATACATAGTATGGCTGATGACTAATTATAATTGATATAAAATTTGATGCAAATTTCTACTTGACTAATGGCGAAATACTAACGTGAAGGCCATAACCTAAAGAAAGAAAGTATTATAACAGTATCTATATATATATAAAACAAAGTCGGATTTGTTACAACACTTATAACTCAAGATCTGCAAAACCAATTTTCATGATTTTTGATTCATTGGATTTGTCTCCGTCCCGAATAGCAGAATACACCTTAAAAACAATAAAAAAATAATTATGAAAGATGAATCGAAAGTCGTGATAGTTAAACCGATTAGGCTGAAAATTGATGGAGAAGTAGCTTAAAACCGGGAGAAGGACGTGGGGTACATTTTATCCTTCACAACAGCGAGGAAACTAGGAAAAACGACGTTTTAACTTTTTCCATACAAACTGAACGGGCGGAACGAAGTTCGCCGGAACAGCTACTTTTTAAATAAATGAAAGACTTCAAATTAGGTACATAATTAATGCCAATTGCCTGCAAGAACACAACTTGTCTCGTTGAAGGTAATGAAAATAGTGATTCTTAAAATTTAGTTTTCAACCGTCGTCTGCGTTACAGATAAGCCATACCAAATACTTGAAAATCCTAAAATCATCAATTATTATTCTAAGGAATATTCACAAAAACATTCGAAATATTTACAATAGGTAACTGAAACTTTCAATGTAGACTATATCCGCTACGTTGGTTGAGAGGATAACATTACGCCTAATATTCTTCGACACAAGTCTTGGTTCGATTTCAGACTGTTTATGTCATAATAGATAATTATAAGTTAGGTGTGCACGGCTAGAGTTTATTAAATTTATTATAGATATATTTATAATTGCAGAAATTAATTAACACACAAAAAATGTAGGTGTTGAATATATAACTTTATCTTTTTTTCGAAAGATGTGAAATGAAAAATGATTTAATTAGAAAATTTGTTATGCGTTAAGGATGTTTCAAATATTACGTAGAAGCATCTAACTTATGGTGTTAGTTAACAGTGTTTAATGGTGTAAAAATAGGAGCCGAAATACATTTAATAAGGAAATCGGAAGGTAAAAATCCAGACGAATATCCAGGTTAAAAGAACCTTACGTTTCCTATAACTGCCAAAAAAATGCTAATGGTGTGTTGCCAACCTGAAGCTGGTTGTTAAGCTTCTTTTGTGATAGTAGTGGCTACCTCACTGAGGACATCTCATGACATGACGGCTGAATAATTTTAACACGCGTGTGAAGTTGCGAAAAAAAGTTAGTATAATATTTTCCTATAAACTATTACTGTTTATTCGGCTTTATTTGAGTTGGCGATAGGTTTGTCGTCTATCACATTGTGGGACTAAGTAACTGTGGCTAATCGTGGGTAACCTGTTGTACCTACCCCTGACTAACTTTTATATGATTTACCTTACCTTATTTACCTTTATTGTTTAGCGTACAAAAAAATAGTTAGGTAAAAATATGGTAACAAATACGAAGTAGCAAAATTTTTGAACTGGTTAAATAAATATCCCGGGACAAATCATACAAATTGCCATAGGAAGCAAATTATATCCTTGTGTCATGGGTGTCAGGCAATGATATTGATACGAGTACATTTCTATGTTTTTATTATTATTTATATTTCATATTCATATTAATATATACTTAAATGAATACGAAAATAAATTTAATAAACACCCGAACCCTGAAATGTTGACATCTATATGTTCATGACACAAATGCCTACTCCCGTCGGGAATCGAACCCGAGTGGCTAGTCGGTGGATTTAGATGTGTAGACTAATCCGTCGACCAATGAGGTAGTGTTAGGATGTAAGGATATTACAGATATACAACAATGTAAACAATCAAAAGTACTACTTGGTTCATGACAGAACGCATGATATGAGGTCGTTTGTCAGAACTGCAATAAGACATGTGTCTCACCCGTCTCTGTTATTAATGCCTTAATCAAATAATATGGAACAATGCAATATGGAACAACATATCCATACTTTGTACACGCTTTTGTTAGTTCAGTCACGCAAAGACTTTAGCTTTTCATCATAGTATTAGATGACCCATAAAACATTGCTCTACTGTATAGGTATCACCCCTCCATGATAGTCTGGTTCCCCTGTGGAGAATAGAATTTTTTCACCCTGCCTCATCGCTCATAAGAGGCGCGTGTAGGTTAAATATTTCATCAATAACGAAACCTTACACGCCAAGTCCCTTACGGGATAGGCAGAGAGTATCGAGTGCCAGACTTCACGATCTTGACAAACCTGTCTGGCTTCCTTCTTTTCATATAGTACTTTACATATAGTAGTATATGTAAAGTGACCTGCAAGATTAAATATTTTTCTACAAGTTTCAAGTTATTTAGTCACTGTCTACTGAGTGTTGTTATGTCTATATTTTATAAACTACGAAACCTATGATTTTAAAATACTAGCTGTCCCGGCGAATCCGTCGCTTGACATTACCAGCTAAGAGGTAAGAGTTTTTATCGATTAAAGCATTGTTTTTCCCATTTCTCTGCAATTTTCTCGATTTTTCTTTTAGTAAGAACCTTTTTCTGAAATTGGTACATCCGTTTAGTCGTGACGCGATTGCCACGTAAAATGACAAAAAATTCATCTTTATACATATTGATATACTAACGCCTGATTCCTATAGTCAACGAATCCTAGTCCGTAAGTATAATCATTCGCTGTTTGCTTAAAAGTAAAAAAGAGTTACTACTCATAGTTCTACAAAAAAATCAATGAAGACTAAAGGCAGAAAGTGACCGTAGTTAGATATCTCACTATTGGTAAAAAGAAACAACTGACCTTATGCAAAGCGCCTCGTTTTTAAACATAGGAACCGGGCATAAATGAAATCTGACAACGAGTAAATGAATATGCATAGCTCAATTTTTATCTTGACTCTTACATTTCTCCCACAGAACCCATTTATAAAGCGGAATAAGAAGTATCCACGGACCTAACCTAACCTTCCACGGAACGTAAAATATTTACCAGCTTCGCTACGATCATTTCAGTTGATTCTGACTTCAGAAAAAATGTAAAAACGCAAAAAATGATTTCTGCTATCTCACGAAGTCGCTTGCGCCTATTTTTTTAAATATCTTCAATTTACAAAATTTACTATAATTTTTTTTATTAAAAGTATAGATTAAGATTGTGCAAAAACTTACCCGAGTAGTTATATACCGCCTCACCTTTTCCTGTCGCGATAATAGGAGTGTCATCCTTTATTAAAATAAAATCTATTTATGAAGTCTTAACATATGAAATACGCAATATATAGGTATATGTTTGAAGTATTAATTCAGTTTCGTAATTGTACAAATTTCAATAGTCTTTTAACATTTTGACCATTATTTTTTTAAGGAGGTTCATATTTTTTCTAAAAAAACCTCGGCGGGCCGGATTAAAACCTCTAAAGGGCCGGATCCGGCCCGCGGGCCGTAATTTGCCCACCCCTGTGCTACAGGATAGTGACGCACCTATAACTTCTATAATGTCTGTAGTTTACGATTGGTGTCGTACCATCAAGAGATTTGGGTGCCTATTCAAGCTGTTCTAGAGGAGCTCAGCCATAAAGGCTTTGACACAAGATATTTTTGGGTTCCGTAACTCGAAAGGAAAAAATCGGAATATTTACAAGATTACTTTGTCATCTTACTATCAAGGCCTCATTTTTCGGGAACGTGTATAGGTATCAAGCTGAAATTTACATCGAATGCTCAGGTCATTGTCCCTTAGATCTATTAAAAAGTTATACCTACAGGTTTGAAAGGAATTTATACCTCAGTACCCAGTCAGTCTCGGAAAAATATCTTAAACAATTTTGAAACTTATAGATCCTATTGTAAGATTTGTGTATGAATGAACGTATGAATAATCTCAATTTGATTAATTTTCATAAAATTGATCTAGAAGTCGTAAATCTTTAGAAAGAATATTTCATAGAACAAGAATGAATGCAATCAAAAGTTCTTCGAAGCTTGGTTCATAACGGACGCATGATATGAGGCAGTTTGTCAGAATCGCAATCAGACGAGTGGGTCCCGCGTGTCTCCAATCCATGATTAATGCCTTTCTTAATTACTAAGTTATCGTTCGTAACGGGGGCTGTACATGTGTTCCTCGCCTAATTTATTGACTTTGCGTTTGTTTTGGGGTTGGTTTAAATTTGTTACCGTTGCTTTTTTCATGTTTACTTTTGCATAATTAACTTATGTGTGGCATTTGCTTATTGATTTGCCTTTACTTGCTAACATATCTTTATTTACATGCCCTTATTAATAGAACTCCAATGATTTTGATACGAAGACCAATTTTAGATTCAAAATCTGATTAATTTCCTTGTATTTTTTCGAACTTATCTTTGTTGCGTAATGTTAGTTTAGATTTAAATGAGTTTCACAATTTGCGTTCTTTCGTAACATGGACTATACGTCTGTTCCTGGCTTTACTTAGTTTAGAAATAATTAAATTATAAAAAAAGTTACAATTTAATGTAGTTAAAATTAGTCTACTTCTTAATTCAGATGTTACTTAGCATTACTTGATTTACTTTATTACTTTTACCTTGCTAATCATAAGTTTATTTTATCTGTCATAATTTGAATGGGCAATCATCATTACCGCCGTAGTGATTAGCTCGGTTCTTCTTCATATCGAAACGTGGCAATTTGTGTACTTGCTGCTTGTGTTATTTGTATTGGTATTGTATTTTACCTTTTTATTCATATTAAGGTTTAGTTGCAATTTAAAGAACAGAAAATAATTTACCTATTAGCTTTACTTTAACTAATCTCATAAAAATCTTTCGCAAGCAATAATTGGTTACATAAATCTGTAGCGGCTCTGCACTAAAAATCTATTTCTCCATCTAGCATTTCATAATACGTTTGATGATCACATTATTGCATATCACCATCGCCAGCGCCAGCTTTGCCGTTCACGCCTCGCACACCAAAGGGCAGATCGATGCTTGTCAAACAATAAATGTCACGTCCACTCCCTCATGTCAATATACCATCATATTATTTCTTCTTGATACATGAAATTCAACTTTAACTTCTTAGATATAAGTGTCATATCAAAACCACCAAAAACCTCGTAAAATGCTTCCCGATTTTTCTTTGAGGTGAGAATTTGCCCTAATTTTAGGAAATGTTGTGCGATATTACGGCTTAAGTGTTTTAACGTAGGGAATTTTTAGGAAGTAAGCACGGTGCAATATTTTTATCCGACTACACAGAAAAGTAGATGTTTTAGTTTGTATACATATATAAAATGTAGAAAGCTGACGGCTTTTTCAGTAATAAAAGACAATTGTCTTTTAAAGATAGGCTAAATGTTACTGGTATGTCACAATCGAAAGAGGCAGTGGTATCAATACCTTCTTAAACACGTTCTTATTATGATAAAAATGCGTTGGCAAGTTGAGGCAAAATGTACTGTCTTTATGTGTGTTATCATGTTTTTTTATGATTTAGGAGGCAAACAAGCAGACGGATTTCCTGGTGGTAAGAAATTTACGCCACCTAGAGAAAACAAAGGTGGTAATGGTCCGTTGTCAAGTTGAGACCGGAATGTTAGGCCTCAAGCAAGAGTAAGTTTACCGGCTATCTTACCGCCAAACCGGAACACGTCATGACCTTATGGCGGCAGGAATAGGTAAGGCGGTGGTACGATTCAGAGTGAGTCGTTGCGAAACTCTACCACCTAGTCAGATGTCACGGTGTTATTGTCAGTAAGCCTATGCTCGCCTTTTACGAGCTGCCTGGCAGAAAGGTCTATACTGCAAAGGAGCCCAGACCAACACGGATGAATGTATGTTTATTATTTATGTATTACTTATATGACACTGAATAGCCAGCTTTGACAAAACACCACAATTAATATTTTATTACATTCGAAGAGGTGTAAACGTCAGTCTCAAGCAAATTTGAAGAAAATTTATTTAATTAGGCATGATATTTTATGATCATTACGTTAACAAGGACAACATAATCTGTATCAAAGCCTTCCCACCCTCCAAACACCTACATCACAAGTTTTACAAACTTTGTATGTGGTATCATTTGTCGCCTCGTTTCGTAATTATTGAACTCCTTTAATTAAATTACCAACATGTCATTAATGTTGTTTTATGTTTTCTTAGATTTTGCTTCTGACTTTATTAATGATGGATAATTGTGACGAGCGTTTGTAATTAAAATTTTTACTAGCTATTGCTCACGGCTTGCCCTCCTATTTAAATTATTTAGTTATCCCTAGCTAATCCTTTCAGACATCAAATTAAAAACTATGCTATCTTTTAAGGTGGACAAAATTAAAAACCACAAAATTTCACAGTAGTTTCGAAGTTTATGCTAAACAAACTTTAGGTCACGGAATTCTCATACTTACAACCAGAAACAAAATGGGTATCAAAATATCGCAAAAAAATATTTTTTTTTAACACCCGAAAAGTATAGTTTCAGCTCTAATGATTGTATCATATATCTGTATATTAAAAAAAAAGTAAATATATCTTCAACAGTTAAGTAAGACATTTGAAAAAAATAGGCGATTAAGATACGGGCAATGGGACTCGTTTATAGAGACTTTGTCTTTCAGTCTATCTATATGCCAGCTACACGTGATGCCAAATCTACTGTCAAAACGACCTACGACTCTACGACCTATACAAGTACATAGGCTAATTTACACTGTGAACGGTAAGGGTTCTATTGGGTGATCCAAAACGTAGAACTATCTTGCATTGCTGCAATGTTCAAGTCTTTTTATTTACGCCTGGAAGGAGGTAAATACTTTAGAGGCTCTTTCTGTATTTTTAGCTTGTTCAGGATATATTTCTTATTTAATAAATATTTGATGTGATGATAGTGCCTATAACACAATTCTATACCTAATTTATATACAATTTTCCTAAATATTTTGAAATCCGGATTGCACAGAGACTTTGTCACAAATTTACTTTTATGTTAACAATATTTGATAGCAACGGTCGACGAGAAAAATTCTCAATTACTAAGAGTCAGGACACGGAACAAACTTTACTACATTTGTAAATGGCACATGTATTAAGAGAGACCTTTCACTTAGGGAATAATAATGATTAAGAGATAGGCACAAAACTAGCGCTATTGAAATAATTGGTTTAGAGGTAGACAGAGCTTTCCGACAATGAATAACTTTTTGATAAAAAATCTAGGAGCTAGAAACTGAAGCTACCCAAATAAATTGTAGACGTCAGATAAATTAGAATATGAGTATATTGTTAAATGAAGAAACACTTGTACTGTTTTACGTATCACTTATAATTTATTATTTTATAAATAGCCTACCGGTTTCGCTTTTGAAAGCATTATCAATAATAAATTATAAGTGATACGTAAAACAGTACAAGTGTTTCTTCATTTAAAAATATGAATATTTGGAAGTTTTACCAAGCGCCAACGATGGAAAATATCAAATATATGAGTATATTATAAATAAAATGTAGAGAACGCATTTCAGAGCAAAATAAACATTTGTTGAACAACACATTCATAAAAAAGGCAGTAAAGTAATAATAATCTATTTTCGTATGATACAAAAGAAGGAAATATCTGAAAATAATACAAATTAGTTCACAAACATAAGAAAGGGGTGGTTAGTTATTAGTATAGTATCGATTAGTGTTATATTGTTTATCGTGTAACATTCATTCAAGAAGTAAATACACATATATTATTTTACATTTCCTTGTTTTGGACTGACTTTAAAAAAAGAAGTTTCAATGTTCGAAGAATGTATTTCTCATGTATGTCTTGCTACTTCTGCAGATTTGTGAACCGATTTAAAAAAAATATATTTGAAAGAGCCTGATTTTCTGATAGTCCCAGTAAAATCAAGGATAACTCTGGTTTTATGAGAAATGATTAGGTGAGATTATATTAAAGGTAACATCTGTTTTTTCATAGTTCAATTAACTAAGTGTGACTAGCATCATTTTGTTTACTATGCCTAGTTTAAGAGTAACAAGTTAAAAAACTAGCAGATTTTTTACGAAAAACATCACTCTAAAGAAATATTTTAGGTTATGACTTTTAACTAATTGCTCCATACATTATTTTAGGACTTTGTTCAATAAGTGGAATTAAATTAATATTCATATTCAGTATTCACGTTTTACCTAGCCAATGAAGGCAGGAACTAGATTTTTAAAATCTTCATTTTGTACTCCTGCAAAATTTGAATTTTACTACTTATGTCGCTTTATACAAGAGGTGCGGAAATATAAAAGCCTTTATAATAAAAGCTCATGTATGATTTATAAAATTAAACGGATTCAGCAAATCCTTTTTACCCTAACTTTGGATCTTGATAAGTGCTTACTCATGGCAATGAATGTCGAATGTGTGAAAACGTGATGAGGCACTCGAAACGCCCTCTAGCGTCGATTATATCGACAAACGTTTAAGTGCCTTTGTAAATTTCCTTTTTGATTTACAATACACGATCTTTTATTAAAAACTCATTGTAGATAACAAAGTTTGAAAAATCTGTACGTGCAAAATATAATTTTATCTTTCATGACAGCCTAAAGTTTGGAGAGATTGACAATAAAAAAGTCAATCTATATATTTTTGTAAGAATAAGGTTGTTCTCGTGTAGTAAAATACTATGTTTACTACATGAATTGACTTGATGATGATATTTCAATTAATTATATGAAGACTAGTAGGAATATTTGCGTGGCCGTTTTTAAATGTACTACAAGTAATACAACGAAAACTACTGCAGTACCTGTAATACGACGAATATTACAATATGTGATCTACAATGCATTCTGAAAATACTTTAATGTGTCTTAAGATTCGCGATATGTACTAAAATACAACAGAAAGTATGTTTTTTTCTTTTCTTTACAACAGAAAGCGCTTGGACATTGT
>NJDD01003385.1:370376-381692 GCA_002245505.1 Calephelis nemesis | reverse complement strand
TGAATTCAAGAACAAAGGAGTTGGACTACTGGTAGGTAGAATTCTTAATACTGTGACACAGTCATCAAATTGGCATTATATGTCATTTTTTATTTTTTTATCTTAATCTCGTTTTAGCCAATGAACAACATAAAAGTTTTAACTTTTATGATGTAGCGGTCCGGTGACGGATTAACTTCACGAGGTCCCGAGTTCTATCACCAGGTAAGGCAACAAAAAGAAAATGGGTTTTTTTGAATTTAAATCAGAAATTTTTTTTCTCCAATTTTTTTAATGATATTGGAAGGCAAAGGCAAAAAATCTTTTTCTGATTCTTTGGGGATACGGGCGTAAAGATGCAATATGTTTTTCTAAACGTTTTATTCTTAGACATATTTTGGTGGCAGTTTCGACTTTAATGACAATACAAAACAATATCTTGTTTTAGATGTCAGAAATATGTCGGCTCTTAATCAGGAACTATCACTACACTTTTGGATAGGAGTATTAGATACGCAGAAGAAAAACATACCTAGACGTTTATTGGTAAAGTGAGATTTTGTTGAAAACTTTTCTTAATTCTTTTAAAAAAATATACTTTTTTCAACCAGTGTCAGGTTGGCGTTATAAGACGCCTGTTTAACTAACAAGTGTTTTAAATTGCCATCCAACCATTAACGTTCTACACGTGGATAGCACGTTATTAGTTAAAAATCAAATTTCGAGAACTGTTTAGTGAAACGCATGTTTCATGAGCGTCTAATTTTTTTTAATAAGACGAATAGACTTTCAAGAATAGTGGTTACTCATTATTAATGGCCAGTAATGCAGCTAAGAAGATAGAACTACGCTATGCTCTTTAGTAGTGATCAAATAGTAATAAGAGAATCGCTTGCTCATTTTCGTTCTTCCCTGAAAATAAGAAATACTTGTCTCTTAGAATTCTTACATCACAAACATCTTACGAATTTAATTTCGAAGCCTAAATAAAATTTGGTAACGCGAACCTACTTAACCAAATTAGATGGGGACGCATCACGCTGTTCATAATCTCCTATATCCCATAATTTAACGAAAGAAAATCCAGAAGGTATATTCGGGACGCCTACATTCTTACGCCACACACATACACTTAGTGAGTTACACCCCAAATTAATAGCATCCTAACAAAAAATGCCCCCCTATCTTATGAGGGTGGAGGTTCATTTGCATATATGTCTCCCTGGCACCCTAAGGAGCGGGCGAGGATGTATTTTTAATTTCATTCTTATCCCTGTGCTTAAATCATGAGAGCGGCCATGCGTGCAAGGGCGACCCCCTGCCTCCCCCATCCCTGTGGCCGTTAGCTTGCGTCATACGTCGCTAACCACGTACAGAGTAAAAAGAAAAGAAATCTTAATAAGTTTGTTAGGGTGCGTTGATTACTGTGGACATGACTTAATTAGAAAATGCTCCTTTCCATCTTGTCTACGTGCTGTCATTTTCTTTTAAGATGCTTGACGTTATTTGTTCCTGCATATTGTTCCAGTATATTTAAAAGCAGTAGTTGCAAGTTTATTATAAATAACATTTCTTTTATTGGGGTAATGAAATACTATTGTGGGACATAAAAAAATATCGCCACTGTGGTCTAACGGTCCGGAGTCCCAGGTTCTATTTTCGGACAACAGAAATATAGAAAATGTGTATATTCAATTTTCTAATAAAAATAACGCTACCCCGGATTAGATATGCCAACGGTCTGCGGTAGGCTTGCAACCAATCGCATAGTGATACTTAGTGTCTTCTTATAGTCGTGGGTGCCCTGATTGTGCATCTGCCTACATCTTCGAGGATATGGCCATGAAGATGCAATGCCTGATTTTGCTATAATTTAGTTTTTTTACCAAATCCTGCTTTTTAATTTAAGCATGAAATCGCAATAGACAGAAAATGTATAGTATTCATAATTTTTAAAGCTGTTTGAAAATGAATCCCCATATCCCTTCGTCATCGCATCACGCGTGATCGCGTTTTGTTGTTGTGCTAGTAACTGTTGTGAGAAGATTCTTATGAGTAGAAAAAACAGTAGAATATGAAACAATTCTTTGATTTTTGTCAATAACAAAATATAGTGATGTAAAGCGATACGAAGTTGACCGGGTCGTTTAGTTTTAGAATGAATTCGAAGTTAATTTTGTAAGGACGACTAAAATGCTAAGTTCCTTTTAGGTCAAGTGCATATTTAACACCTGCATCCGGATCGGTACTTTTTATTTCTGACACTATAGTCGTGACACAATTTGTTAAAGTCACTTGTGCTATCCACAATACATTTTTATTACTTACTTCTTAACCAACTTAATTTGCTACACAAGCATTTGCATAGCTTATGTTCAAAAGTTCTGTCTGTTTGACACAGGTTTCTTTCATCAAGAAAAAAAAATCATATCGTGGAAATTACAAGTGATACTTATAAATTGTGTCTAGAAATGAATTCCACTTAACGCCAACGATAAAAAGTGTAAAAAGCCATCATCGAGTTTTGTTTTGGAGGATACATTTGGTCTTGTTCACTCAATTCTTAAGCCAAGTTTTAGTATTTTGCATGTGGCTGAATTACATTTTAATGGAAGTATGAAGAACATTCTTGAAAGTAAGCATTTAGAAAAAGGCCCTATTACAAATTATAAAACACGTCATTTGAGTGACAAAATTTGGCAGAAATTTTCAATCAGATATAGATATAACCAAGTTATTGTTTAGTGGTAACAAAACTGCTATTTTGTGACACTTTTGCCTATCAGCATCGAATCATTCTCAATTAGAAATACTAAACGTCACAATAGAGACTCTGTAAGTGGTCGCACTGGCCTATCATATAAATATTATAGTCAGATAAATATTTTAAAACAAGCTGACTGAGCAGTTCGCTGAGTCGATTTAGATTAATAGCTACTATCAATTTGAAAACAAAAAGAATAAAATATTGTTTTCGTATTTACCCTACAATTTTCCTTGGTTTTCCTCTTGATAAGAACCTCGTACTAACAATAACTAATGCAACAAAAAAATAATTAGCGAAATTGGTCCATCCATTCAGGCGTGATGCGATGATCACGCGAAATGGGATTTCATTTTTATAAAGATATAAGTAACACTAAGGGTTATTATAATAGATATGATAACAGAGAAATCATTACCATATAATTATTAGGGACAATCCTATCGACTTTGAAAAATACCACACGATCTATTACTACCAGCACTTTGAAGTGTTATCAGAAAATCTGCTATATTTTAAAACATCGGTAAAAAGAAAATAATAAAAATAATTTTTCACCGACTTGAAGAAAAAAACAAAGTTTTTATTATGTTTTTTTATCCCGGATAATTTAATGAAGACATGTCCACATTAACTTTACCATAAATTATGAGAATGTACAAAAAAACAAGCAACGTCATTTGGGTGAGCAAATTTGGCGGAAGTTTTCCGTTCTTCTGTACTATATCATGGATATTTTATCCAGTCGTATATATGCCAAAGGCTGTTACAAGCTAATGTGTTGGCATTTTTATAAGCTCTGTCTTTGCAGGTTATTTGACATGTCGTTAGTGGATTTTATGAAAAGTCTTTTGTTTCTCATATGGATGATTGTATTATGATGTGTATTTTTCGCTGCAGACAAGTTTTCTTAATTACCGTGACTTTTTGTATTTAAGTAACGTGTCTTAGCTGGTTGTAAAAAACCGTTTATTCGGTAAAGATAAATTAACGAATACGTAAAAGTTTGATTTGTACATAAACTGTAATATATGTGTTGGTAACTTGTTTAATAATATTGCATTGCATTTCGTATCCAAAAATACAAAATTTGGACAGTTATTTACAAATAAACCATTCCATCAGGAAATGGTTGGGTTTGCCTTAACTGCAAAAGTGTGGCCAAAAATAAACATGGTTTATTTGAATGGTTGTTTTTTACAGTAATACGAGTACAAAATTAAACATGTAGGTACTTAAACAGTTTTATTAATAAACAATGACTATTGTTTAAAGAAAATACTTCAAATACTTCAAGTGAAAAACATACTAAAAGTATAAAAAATATTCTAACACATCTTATCTAAATCCATTTCTAATTTAAGTTTTTTGGAAACATTTGAAATTACTATTATACAACCACAGTGTCTGGTCCCGGGTTCGATTCCCGTGTCGGGCAACAAAAAGAAAATTTGGTTTTCCAAATTTCTAATAAAAAATGTTGTTCGGGATTGGATATGTGCCCAGTTAGCGATAAGCTCACCACCTATCACATTGGGGGACTCTGTGTCTTCGGCTAGCCGTGGGTACCCTGGTCGTACCTCTGCTTACCTCTTGGGGGATATGGGCGTGAAGATACTTATGTTTCATAATGTTATAATTAAATTTGATACAAACAATAAAAATCGCATGCCTGTGAAGGCCAACTATTTGAGACCCATATTTAACATAAGATCAATTGTATTTCAACAATTTTGATACAATAAACGAATGTGACTATGACTAGTCTTTTTCGCAGTGTAACTAAAGATAATGACACCAGGTTGAACCTTGGTTTATTTATAATACATATAATCTGGCACAAGCACAACGGACAGCCTGCCTGATAAAAAGTCGAGAAAGATGGTAGGGAACTAAGCTGGAGGTATCTGTTCACTATATTCTCTGAATACACTCATATTAATGAAAAGTCCGGTGAAGTAGGAAAACAGCGAGGTTAACAACACTTAAGTCATTTAAAAAAGCTCAAAATATATTAGGAAACCCTTTTTCTATGAAATGAAATGACAAACAAGCACACAGACCCCCTAAAGGTAAGAACCGTGGTCTATACATAAATAGAGACTAAAGACTTTATATATACTAGCATAATACCAACATGTACTCATATTGCATATGTAAGATGGTGGATCCCTAGTAGGACAAGTTGCTGCAAGGTAATCTACTACCATTGGTCTTGTTTCTAAAGACATGTTTAACTCTTTTTGTCTATTCTACACAGGGGACTTGAACCTATACTAAGAAAATCAAAAAAAGACAGTTTTTTAATATTAAGTTAATTCAAGTATCACGCGTTTTAATTTAAAGTTAAATCCAGATTTTAATACCATTAATTGCAACTAAATTAAGTCTCTAGGAATAATGAATTAAAGCCTATTAAAAAAACTTTATCAAAAAATAAAAAAGGTAAAACAGTAATACAACCTTTATAATCGCATCAGCGAACTCGGATTGCGGCCGTTAATTATTGATAGAATGAAACTTTTATCAAAACTTCACGACCAGAAGCCAAAATTATTTGAAAGCAAGGAAACCCTTCATAATGCCTGCGAAAATATTAAAACAAAGGTACCCACCCCGCCCACTACAGGACAGGATATCTTACGTAACTATACAGAGTTGTTACAACGCTGAAAGTAAATGTATAAAGCTGATACAACACCGACTGTCTTATTAATAAACACACAATAAGGTATTCCAAGGTTTAAGTTGACGTTAGAGTCTTTGTGGCACTGTGATGCATACAATAAAATAAATCTTCTTCATTAGAATGACAAGATTAAATTATGTATTATTTTGTAGTTGATAACAGCATATTTTTGAATCAGCATAAAAATACATAAGCTGAAAGAATGGAAGTACCTGTTTAAGATTGTAGCAATAGTGACATATCGGTTAGTTAAAGGAAAGTATGTATGCATTTTATTATGAGAACTCTACTTTTTCCCACTTTTATAAATAAGACATGATACGGTTGTAATAATACTGGGAACTGTGAAAAGGAAACGTTTTTCTAAGTAGTGATAAAATAATAATTTATTCATTTGATAGCAAAAATTAGAATACGGAAAACTGTAAAAATCTTGATGACTCTTGTGAAAAGCATAGAACTATACGTACAAGTGGTCGCCCATAGGTCGAAATTCGACCATAATAAATTTTAATATCTTGTTGATAAGAGCGCCATCTTCCTCTCTAAAGACTAACTAATTTGTTTTTAGTGCTTCCAAAGTTTTTAGTGCACCATCTATGACCTTTTTAGTAATCATCAATATATTTGTTTGTGTGTGTTAAATTCATGCTAGTGTGGGTAATGTTTTATTTATCCTACACATAAACTATAAGTGTGCTAAATTTTATGCTCCTGCGTCCCTGCAATTTTCGTCACAAGGGGTTCAAAGTTTTGGCATCACGAATTAATGTATAGATAATTTACCAGTGTCAACCAATATGGCTACAAAAAGTATTTTGTAATGCTATGTCATTAAGGGTACGTTACACGACTTATTTAAAGGTAAGATGACTCTCATTGCCTTGAAAACTATTAAATAAGTATTTCACTTTCTAATTACAAAAGTTTCATTTGGCAACTACGCAAGACCAATAATACAACATAAAAACTATTAACAACGAAATAGAGAACCCTTCATTATTGCTACGAAAACATTAAAACAAAGCCAAGGTGCCCACCCTGCTTTTTACAAGGCTGGATGTCTTTGGTAATTGTACAGAGCTGCTACAATATAAAAAAAGGAATAATGACTTCTTAATTGTAGTTAATTCAATAAATATTTTCCATTTAAAAAATGTTCTTATTGGATTGCCGTTTTTCTATTTATGTGAATAATTGTATACTTTTACGTGTAACATTATTAGCCTCATGTCACTAAATCTTGTCCTGAATAAATTAAAAAAGCGAGACCCAAAACTGGGCTATGGAATCAGGTAAGTTTAATTTGAAATAAAATCAGCATTTCGTCAAATGAGATTTTTGATTCGGTTTGATTGTAATAAAATATCTTCGCATTCTTTATCTCGTCATTATATCGATATAGAAGACGTTTAATTGAACTAATAATTGTGTTTTAAATTTTGACATTTTTATTTGTAAAAACATATAGACTTGGGGCATATTTATGTATCATACGGTGTTTTATTAAACATGTGAAACCTTTCTAGGATGTAAAAAATGTAACTTCTTATTCTGTGGATAATGTTATTAAAACATATGTTAAAATAAATAATCAATATATTGTTTGTGATAGCTAGCTTAAAAACTATTATGCTACCACTATGGTCGTCTAATGGAAATTTTCAAAAGGAATTTGTTTGGAATGGACTTGGAATTTGTCAAAAGTTTTATAACGCTCAGTAAAATTTTACATTAATGTTTTATGAAACGACAAACAAAAAATATATTTCGTGTATGATTAAATAAATATCAATATATAAACGTTATAAAAAAAATGTGTTCACGCACTTATCTCCGAAGACTTAAACAGGTGTACTTACGACTAGCCGAACACACTAACCGTTTCGTATCGTTTGTTGTGTAAACGTTTTATCAATAATAAAACGTTTCTTGTGCATTATTAAAAATGTACCTATATTATAATAACAGACAGTATATAAATATACCCTTCACCATAAGAAAATTTGTCAAATTGTGTTTAGTAAAATCGCAGTTTGTTAAAATAATGGTAAAGGCTGCTCCTCAAATTTCCCCACAAATCCTCGAAGACGACTACGAGCGGGTGGTGATTAATACAACGCATCTCCCCAAAGGTTTAATCGCTGGCTGGCAACATTTTTACCCAATTTTTGGGGTTCCCCCTAAGCCCGCACCTCTACGCCCACCCCTTTCTTTCGTTAAGATAAATTATCTTGCGATCAGGATAAGAGTGCAGGTTCAAATTGCCGCCTTTAAAATTCAGCATTGGCCCAAATATTTCTTTGAACAACGGCCACCCTGCGAGTGTTCTTTGTTTACATTTCAGTTATTAATTGACGTGAAAACATTGATAAATAATTGAATATTATGGATATCATTTATAAATGTTGCGCTTCATGATTCAATTAATAACATTTTTATATTTTTTTTTAAGAATATGAACAAGAATATAGTTTCATAATGTAAGAAATAAACACGACCTAGAGACAACAAAGCCGTATTGCGAACTGAGCCTTTTGCATCTTGCTTCAGTGAATTTCCCGGACCTGTCATAACAGAGGCTAGCACTGCCTGTACCTTTATTATTTATACCTTATTATTATTAAGATACCTTATCCACGAAATTAATATAATATGGCTTTAAAATATAGTAGTTTTAGATGAGTCACTAATTTTAATTTACAGACCTTTGTTCCCTGTGTGTCCAGGCTCCTTGGCAGAATAAACCATCCGCTTTCATACCAAAAAGCTCTTAAAAGGTGAGCACAGGTTTATCGTCACTAACACTGTGACATCTGACTAGGCGGTAGAGTTTCGCAGCGACATGGCGAATGGGTACCACCACCTTACCTATTCCTGCCACCATAACGCCATGACGTGTTCCGGTTCGGAGGGTAAGGTAGCTGATAAGCTTTTATTTCTCGAGGCCCTACATCCCGGCCTCAGATTGATGCACTGGCACCATTACCACTTTTGAAAAATTAGGAAATCTATCAGGAAATCCGTCTGCTTGTTTGCCTTCCAATATCATAAAAAATCTTTTTTTTCTTTACGTCTGAGATCAGCGAACAAACACACGGCTCTCCTGATGGTAAAAGACAACGGGTGGCCGGAACGTTAGGTCTATTGTGCAAGTCCACCGGCTACTCTACCCTCCAGACCCGAACATGACACTGTCATTATGGTGGATAGATCAGGCTTCGTTCGCCTCTTACGAGTTGCTGGACAGAAAGGCAGATGGTTTTTTCTACTAAGGATCCAGATCATCACGGTGGAATTTATTATTATATCAAAAGTATCATGTAAATTTTGAGCCCCCAAATATTATAATTGGCACATAAAATAGAGGAAGAGAAACTGTTATATTATAATCAAGCGAAAACCGTGTGATGCTTACTGAGAACTATGTGAAATATTCTCCAGTATCAGGATGTGTCATCCTATTGCGTGATGATATTATTTAAAACAATTATCCTAAGTAACGTAAAGATGCAAAGATTTTTGTAAGTATTTTCACCCAAATTTTCCCGAAGAGGCAGTTAGAGGAACAACGAGGGCTCTCCAAAAACACTAAGTCCCACAATATGATAGGTGGCAAGCCAATCACTAACTGGGCAAATATCCAATCCCGAGAAATGTTATTTTAATAGAAAATTAATTCCTCTTTGTTCTCTGATTGAAACAGAGACCTTATGAAGTCAAATCAAACATTGAATTTTGTAATTGATGTTACTGGATTATTACACTAGGACAATCGGGCATAACTAAATGGTATAGTGATATGCTACATCCAGTTCAATTCTGATTAGTACTACCGACAGATATATCGACGGTGAAGTACGAATATCTTCTATCCAACAATACCTAAATTTTACAGGAGGCGAAAAAAATGGTTCATTATTTTAAGACTATTTTTAATAAACGTTAACTGTTGTAATTGGTAAAAAAATATGTGAATATTTTAATGAAATCAATGTTAGATAGAAGATATTCGCACTTCACCGTCGACCGTCGTTAGAACATCAGTGCTCGCTGTTAATGTGTTCCGTGTTCGAGTGCTAGCTAGTAGGTAGACTCTTTTAACCTAATTTCTTTGGTTATTCTTTTCTTTTAAAATGTGTTTTCGTTACAATTATTTTTATTTTTATATTTTCAATTACTCATTATACTCATTGTTTATGTTGTTTTAATTATATATCTCATACATGTGCAACATAATTTTAATGTCCATACTATTATTAATTATTTAATAATGTTTTTCCTTTAGTAGGTATATTTACAGGCATGACCAAAATCCTGGCTGAATAACAACAGCTTCCCAATATCATCAATGGTATCTTAAGATCTCATACCATTAGGACAGACGTCAGCATGTTCGTTATCTTATTAAATAAAAAATGTAAAAAAATATAGTCAACAACAGAAAAAAATATATATCCATTTATTTCTATTAAAGACCAATTCACCTCGATAGCAACTTTCAAACTGAATATTGCTATTTGATTACAGAAGCCAAAATGTGAAGTTCTACACTAAAACTAATAAAAGTCCTATAAATAAAGTTGCGGCTCGGTTTATACAGTAGACACCGACGGAAAAAACTGGAAGAAAGTTAAAATCAGGGTTGCCACATGCAGAAGGGGTAATTTTATACTGAAGTATAAATGTGTCCACTGCTTTGAAAATTGTTGTAATTTGTCTATTATACGATGGAAAACAAAATGGATTAATAGTAAATGAAAAATATGTCCAAAAAAAATGAATATTGGTTTAATCCCCAAAAATTAGCAAACTTTAATAATATTCTTGTATTATAGAAGTTAAAAGTTTAAGTATGCAACATGAATATAATCAAATAAATTTAATGAGCACATCCCATAAATACATACGTGAACATATCTATTGCTCAACACACAAATTAATGCCTCAGTCGATAATCGAACCCGCGTTTCGTAGATGGTTGACGTCGTTAGTCGTACGCTAAACAACTAGTGAGCATGTCCTTTAAAGCCAGTAATATGTTTGGTTTGTACTTTTAAAAGTATGAGACAGTGTTAAAAAAGGCTTCTGCAAGAAACGCTGGCAACACATTTTGTCAATGAACTTAAAAGTTAATGTGATGAATGCACTTTCAGAAGACACATCTAGATAGTCGGGAAAATTCAAATTGTACTTATGGCAACCCTGGTTAAAAATCAAGTGAAAAGAATTTATTAAGCGCCGGCGGTTACGTGTCGTGAATGTGCCAAGTTCACATGTCACGCTGCTTGAACTCAAACAGCCCTTGTTTGTACGTTGGACGGTCGCTTGCATACTAAGCTAACTTTTTCCTCTTCTTATTGCACCTGTTTCTTTAAAATGTGTGTGTTTTGGCAAATTTTTAAATGAGTCTCTGTGTTCGGTACAAATATTACTAGAAAAATTGTTTCATTTTATCAGCTGTGAACTTGTGTCTATTGAGATTGTAACAGTGCTCATACTTATGCTTTTTGTTATTGTCAACGTCATTTTCTAATGGTCAACAAAATTTTGATGTATTTTTTATTATTTTGATATATGATCTTCGAAACAACTAACTTCGACTTTATTTTGAATTTCGTAAATATTTGCAATTTCCATCATGTTCGTCTGGGTTCACTGGGTACAATAGACTCTCTACCAGGAAGCGCGTGAGAGGCGATTACTGGGTAGAATATAGGCCATTACAACCAAGATTACAGTGCTGTGCAGCAACTTAATCCACCGCTTTACGTATTCCTGCCGCCATAATGACTTTGTCATGATCCGGTCCGGAGATTAGGGTAGATGATACATTTGCACATCCCCGCCACAATACAGAAACGCACATGTTACAGCAATGGTG
>NJDD01003385.1:291954-368920 GCA_002245505.1 Calephelis nemesis | reverse complement strand
TCAACTCCAAATAATTACTTAAGTTAATTTTCAATATTTAGTCATATGTGTAATAAAATGTGTAACGAGTTACATAAATAATAAGTATAGGAAATTTCGTCAGTTTGTCTGCTTACCAATCTCCGAAAAAAAGTGTACTTATAATTTAGAATGCAGCTCATTTAACAGGATGAATTCATCCACTCATCTGTCGATTACAAAGAATGGGCATTAAAATATTTAAGATTGTTAAATGTTCCGATCCGGTGGTAGTTTAAAAAATCTTGACGCGCACAAATACCACTTGTATGGTTCATGTGAATAAAGATTATTCTGATTCTGACTCTGAACATTATAGATATTAACATGATTATCCTTTTGTACGTTCAATAAATTTTCCTATTCCTGAAAGTTAACAAAACTTTGTAATACGCTTATGATGTCGGTGGTAATCCACGATTTTATATTAATACGTATGTAGACAAATATTATAATATCATTTATGATTGTCCTTTTGCGGTTTAGCTGGAAGAAATTTCTTTAATAAGAAACAAGCTCGTCTTTGGTACTTTGTTTTGTTTACTTGTAAGTTACTTTGTGATAAAGAGTTAACAATCATAACAACAAATATGAATAACGTACTAAATCAAATAAATACTTAGAGCTAGTAGTAATTACAAAAATGCTCAGCATATGTATACCTGCCCCTGTTGGGAATCGAACCCTAACCTAATGGATGATAGAGTTACATATTACGTCATGTCAATCAATAAGGCAGATCGAAATGACGTCATTCTTATGTAAACGGCCATTTAAAAAACAAAATAACGTCAAAGTTAGAAATCATTAAAAGTTTCGTAATGCAAAACCTAGCTTCTAAAAAAGTTGAATATCGCTCGAAGAAACACCCATTAATTGTAATAACGCGATCCGAAATTCCGTCAATCGTTAAAAAAACGATATAACGGAATTAATTCCGTAAAATAACACTTAACCCACCTTTACCGTCATCCGAATATTGAACCAAAACAACGGACAATGAGAAAGCAGTAGGCCGGAAACGCGTTTGCGCAAAACTCCCTAAACGGGAGAAACGAGGACAAGGGAGGCCCCACTTAAGTCCTACCCTTTAAAAGATTCCTCGTCCTCTCATTTTTAAGACTTCACAATGCCAACAGCCAGCATATATTGTTAGGGGAAGCTTAATTTATATTACTTATCCCCGTTACTACTTAACTTTCTTATGTGTGCGTGTAAGAGATTAGATTTTTCCGTGTTCTCCGTAATTACCGGATGTCAGCATTCATTACTTCCCTAAATGTAGGGAGATAATGATCAATTTGGTTCTACATACATTGAGCAATTACCCTATTTAAGCAAAAAAAACTGTCGTTATAATTATTTTAAGAGAGTTAATTTCGGGTTCCATAAATAAGAAAAGATTAATAATTAATCTCTGGAAATTACCCGAATCAATTAAAACCCAAAATTAATCAATTACATATTATGTTTCTGATATCAATATTATAGAAAAATATATACTGAAATAAATTAAGAGAGTCAGAAGGAACGGAATAACGGCAGTCAGTGTGAAATCTACATCCCTTACATGCCACTGGAACAGTTTTTGTTTAAATTGCTGTGCTATATGAACAGTGTAAGCAGTCGGGCTAGAACTAGATAATAGAGATCTGCAATAGTTTGCCCAGATTAACAACACCTCCTTACCTTGCCACTGTCATATTCCACCTCGCGAGATAGAAAATAGATTTAAACATTGCATCCTTAGTTTGGCAATGTATCATAAATATGTTCGTTGTTAAAAGGCGACTTGTATTTCTTATGCTCTAAAATTTGTCTGCTTGTTTATTGTCATAAATCACAAAATATGTTTATTCGGTTACCCAAAAAACGAAGTTTAGTTCATGGTAGAACATTATCATAAGCTACTTCTGACTTAGAACACTCAAATGGTTTGTATAGGCAATTGAAGTAAGTTCTAAAACGAAGACCAAAGCTTTTGTACCAAATAAAAGTTAATACTCCCATAAAAACCAGTAACAACAGGGTTACGTCTATCTGCACATTTTACAAAACCCCGAACATTTGTTACATAATATTTACTTTCCGTCATTGTCACGCACGTTAAATTGCGATTCCATTAAAGAACTACATTACAATAATGTAAGAAATCTGGAAACAAACAATTCTCAACTTTTTTGCAACAAAATAAGACTCAAAATATTCGACTAGAAAGCAAGACTTTGCGAAGATACCTTTATAATGACATTTATTAGAAGTCGTATTCAGTACATGACAATAATTAAAATCCATGCACGAACTTCTGTACCACACCGTACCTCGTACGTTGTTTAGCATATTATTAGGTAACAAATTATTGGGTACACGGTAAAAAAATATTCCAAATATGCAATGGTACGCCTTCACCGCAATGTAGCGCTGGTAACATATTCGTGTAGATTCCGCGATTATGTTGTACATAGTTGATTTGAATTTAGAATGTAGGTTTTGAATTGTTTTTCAATTAGTTATAACTTTTGAGTCTAGTAATTGTTATATTATATTTATTATTATGTTTTTCTTCAACATTTCGAGTGTTTATGATTTTGTTGGACTTGCGTTCATCCGGTGATGTACCAAATGTACTGAGTCAAGGAATGCATGACCACAAAATTTTTAGCAATAATGAGTGTTAGTGAGACAGAAGTCGTCGTTTTAGTTAGACCTCGAATACTATAATAGGAGGGAAGTAGCAAGCATGCTATATTATTCAATTTTTAATCCAGTCTATTCTGCTTCTATTGAGCGGTCTAGTAGAATTTTAATCGAAACGTTGGATGTTATGACAAATAATTTAAATTGAGTGTAGATACAACAGAAAACCCTTTTGCAATAGAATCTAAACTTGCTATCGTCGGCACTTGGTGGAATTCCATTTTTATAAACACTTTGTTTGCAGTTAACACTTGTACTTATCCACTGTATACAGTGGATAAGTACAAGTGTTAACTGCAAACAAACCTTTTGCAATATTCAAAATAATCATAGTTGCCAATTTAAGAGTATACTAAATTACATTACAAATAAGAGTAACTCTATAATAAAATTAGTAAATTTTCTCCATTGAATAAAGTACACAAAAATATATAAGCCTTTTTTCAACAACATTCAACAACGCTTATATATGAAAATAATTAAATAGATACCAGAATAAATTTCATAAGCACCCAGACCCAGCAAACAGACGTCTAAATGCTCATCGCACAAAGGCCTGCGACCATTGGGAATCGAACCCGACCCTTGCGATTGGTCAGTGGACTTAGGCTCCTAACCGGCCAACGAGACGGTCGAAATTATAAGGTACGTTTTCATTCTTAACGACGGTTGATATGTATTATTCCGAAAAAAATCTTCGTCCGAAGTCAGTCTTACAATTCGTGTAAAATTTATAGTATCTCTACGCTTATAATTTTAAAGAGTAAGGCAAAGGCGCAACCAGGGCTTCCACCATAAGCTTAAGACACTTAGTCCCACAATGTGATTGATGGTTAGCCTATTGACAACTGGACACATATCCAATACCGAACAGCATTAGTTTTGTAGGAGAATTGAACATACACATTTTTTTGTTGCCCGAGCCGGGCATCAAACTCAGGACCTTAAGAAGTCAAGTCTGACGCCAGGCCGCTAGAGACGATAATTCATTGTAGTAGATATATAACATTGCATCATGACTAGAATTCTAGTAAAAGTATTAATCTCGTGTTCTAGTATGTTTAATCTCTTTACCTACTGAACCTAAGTTTATATAGCCTCCTGAGACAAAAAAAAGTTGTCTGGTAGATATCGCTTTGTACTAAAAACTACAATCGTATGCAGTTGTTAATACTTTACTTACTTTGTTGAAAGTTTAATTATGCACAATGGAGAGTTCATTCATTCAAAAGTTACTGAAAGGTATTCTAAAAAAAGGTTTCAACGTTTAAATGATTCCTGAAGGACAACTTGAACTGACTTTATAGCCGTAGTGGAATATGTGAAATGGTCACGTCAGACTGACGCTGATGCTGATGTCAGATGTGTATGCTGGGGGTATACTTACCGCAGCTTGTATTTTACGAGCTGTTTGATAAGAAGAAGTGGACCAATATCTTGTCCAGGTCAACACAATGTTCCCATTTTAACTGACCTTGTAAAAAAAGAAAAGAGGGTTTTATATTAGACTACAAAAAAGTATGTGAATTGTGAAAAGATTTTTATAAAGTAGCTTCACGATCGTATCTCCAAAGAGGTAGGCAGAGGTATCATCTATGCACCCTAGCCCCCACTCTATTTGACGATGGAGTCATATTTTTTTTTTGTATAATTAAACGACATTTTAACATAGAAGTATTTTTTTTGTTTTTACTGCACTTACATCATTAGTAATAAAACCATACATAACAGAGTAAAGCATTTAAAACATTCTCGTTAAAACTAAACAAATTTCTTAAACGAGCTTTCTGTTTATCCCAACGATTCTTTGACAACAATTTGAAAAGTGCGAGTTTTGAAAACTTCCAGTAATGGGTTAAGATAGAGAGCGAGTGTTGGGAATTTCCAAAAGTTGAATGTAATTAGAGAAGCTATCGCATTAAGGCTGTCACTTTTGGTTTATGGCCGGCCACGAGGGGATGTCACGACACTTTACTCTAAATTTTTCCACTCTAATTTTTTTGGCACATCTATCATTCCTAATCTTTGATTATGTCGATCTTAGAAAATATACTAAAGTATTAAAAGGGTTAAAAGAAGTTTTCATTATTTCCTTTAAGCTAGTTATTAAAAATCTTATTAACCAATGTAATGTCTTATTATATCTCCATTACCTACTTCCTGTGTTCGTTAATTTTCCTGTGACATAACAAAGTTTTCAGCTAAACTGCCAAACTCTACAACGTCTCTGTTCATCATTATGATATTCCGGTTTAGAGAGGATCCCGGATTGTTTTGCAGCGACTCA
The DNA here is from genome assembly GCA_002245505.1 of Calephelis nemesis. Taxonomy (NCBI): domain Eukaryota; kingdom Metazoa; phylum Arthropoda; class Insecta; order Lepidoptera; family Riodinidae; genus Calephelis; species Calephelis nemesis. Next base: position 363,918 of record NJDD01003385.1, on the reverse strand, counting down.
CCCGGAATTACTAGGTCGTAGAGGTTTGCGGTGACTCGCCTGGATTATTAGGTCGTAGAGTTTTGCAGCGACTCGCCCGAATTGGTACTACGGCCTTACCTATTCCTGCCAAAATAACGTCAGTGCTTGCCGTTGACGTGCTCCGGTTCGCTAGCCGGTAAAATTATATGTGCTCGAGGCCTAGCATCTCCGCCTTGGGTTTGCAAACGCACATTACCATTTTTGGAGTCTTTAGGCGGTGTGAATTTCTTAACATCAGGAAATACGTCTGCTCCTTTGCCTTCCAATGTTATAAAAAAATGAGAGTTGGGTAGCTGGCACAACTACTAATGCAAAAGGAATGAAATTCTCTACCTCGGATAAGCAACAATGGGATTTTTTTGCCTACAGAGTAGGTGTAGAGGACGTCTGTTTCTTAGTATCGAAAAATTTGTCTGCCTCTTTTTCAAGCTTTAATAAATAAAAATGATGAAGCTAACTAGTTTTCACTAACCACTTCACCCATAACATGATAACAGTTTTACTCCCATTAAATGTTCCTCTCGTCTAATTCTTCCAATTTCGATAAAAGTAGGTAGGGTAGAGTATATGAAAAATAACGTTCTGTACAAACACACTTTGAAATTTAATTTATTATAAAGGATTTAGCTTCGATTTTTTAAATTTCTATAAATAAAACGTTGTGAATGTATACAAGCAACTAATTTAGCGCTAAAAGACAACACTAACTAAAGGTTAGTCTATTTTCGATAAGTTTCTACCACAGAACAATAAAACCACATTATCCTATAATTACTGAAAATAGAACCTTTCAGTCGAGTTTATTATTAGCTTTGTGTATAGCCGATTGATGTGGGTGGATACGCTTAGAAACATAAAGGCCAATACACACTATGTTTTTTAAATTTTATTTCATGTGCAGTTGCAGTAGCTACACATACTACCATTTAAGGTAGCTATTTTATTTATGTTTAAGTATTTTAAAAATAAATGAGGGTTGCTATGTTTAACAACATTACCTCGCAGACTTATGTGGTGCATACTGTACCAATCTAGGCGTTGAAAGATTCTCATATTCATATTCTTGTAAATACAGCTATCTATGCCAATGTTTTCAAACAAATACGCTTTACGTAACTCTCAAAAAATAAACATATTCATTTGTTAAATGTCAGTGAAGCATTTGTCAAATCCCTACTATTATGGATTTCTGTGAGCGTTGGTGATTATATAACATTTACCTACTATTTCAACTCTACCGTCGTTCATATGTGAGAGGAATAAAAACAATACAAACCGAAAAGATATTTTATTTAGAGAGGACAGATATATTGATATATATTTGCAGACATGATTGACACTTCTAGATCAATGTTACAAAGCACCAACGATATCTATAGGCGAAGGTCGTTTCTTAACGTCAGAGAATGTTTATTCTCTCCTTTTTTTTCAAAACAGATTTTTATCTGTTATTAACCACCGACGAGAAAACATGGGTTGTTTCAAGTCGGACTTTATGTGTGTGTATGTGGGTCTGTCAGTGTATGGCTTCATTTCTTTTTTATGGACGAACCCATTTCAATGGTTCTTATGCCTATGGTTATTTTATTACAAATGACATTCCTAATATAAAGAGACAATAATGGCCCATACATTGACAACAACATTTTGTTGCAAATCAATAGTTGATACAGTATCAGAAATCGGGAAATCAATGTTGTAGGCAATACAAAACCTATGTTAAAAAAATAAACTACATTAAAAAAAAACCAAATCCAAGAAGATATCTTATAGGTGATCGCTTCATTGATTTTTTTAAGTTTGGAGATAGAAAACGAGCAATTGGTTTTCTCCATGGTAAGAGATAGCCATCGCTTACATGCATCGTAAATGTTACTGGTGTGTCACTAACTCATGATCAGGTGTTCAAGTTTATTGACTACCCTACTCTCCAGTATGGAAAACGAAAAGAGTGATTGACGTTATAGTGAAGGTACTGTCAAGCGGTTTCAATAATCACGGCGACCTGCTGCACACCACTTTACTAATTAGTGTTAATTAATTTTAATGATGGAGTAATTGAGTTATCTACATAACTACACTATCACTAGTAGGTGATGGAGTCTTAACACTCCGACGATGTCGCAAGAAACTATAAAGTTTGTTAAATAAAATGTAAATTAAGTGTGAAAACGGCTTAAGGAATAGTACACACGGGGAGAACAACGTGCCAAGATACACATGGGTGCCAGGGACAGACGACTGTGACAGATTGTCTATGAAGGTTCTTGTATCTTGCAAGGGATTATTTTAGAAACATCCTAAACCTTTCCTTCAATAAAATATATATCGACTCCCACATAAAAGATTTGTTTGTTTATGAAGGTGGATACACATACGGCCATTTTGTAGCTATTTGATTATTGTCGTGTTCGTCAAAATATTCGACGCACGGCAAATAGGCCATTGGAGTTTTGGTGTCTTCAAGAGAAAAGATAGTCGAAGTTTTATATAACTATTTAATTTCGTGTTTATGTTGAGTGAACATAGTAAGTTTTGGTGGTATTGTGTACAATTTTGTTCAGTGAAAGTGCACAAACGCTATAATCATAAAGAAATTAGCGTATAGTGTGTTTCCTCCTTGCCGCTAAATACGTTAGCTTGAGTAATGAGGCCACCGCTTTACCCAAGAAACTGACATGACTTATTGACGACTTATGACTTAAGTATTACAAATTATAATTGATCAGATTCTGATAAAATTGATGCAAATTTATACTTGGCTAAGGGCAAAATATTAACGTAAAGGCCAAAACCTAAAGAAAGAATAGGCAATTTAACCCACACATGGAGGCGAATTCCAAAATAATGTACGTTATTGTTTCATACCAAAAACTAAATTTTGCTATACCGTATCAAAGAGTCACAATATCACAAATACACCCCATATATCTATACTTATAATAAAACTGTAAATAAGTGAATTCTGTATTTTTTAAACTTTAAAAAATAGGTTAAAGCGACAAAAAGTATGCAACAGAAAAGATTTTTAGAATTTTTGTTTATCTTTCGACCACTTTTCCCGGCGGCTTTCATTTTTTCGCTTTTTTTTTGTTTTGTAGTATGTGCTCTACAGATTATATTGCAATTGTTTGCAATAAAACCATATTTTGTAGTTAAGAATACAAGCATACCAACACTCAGTGTAAAGCAATCAAATAACAATCAGGAATGTAGAGAAAAAATTTAATATACAATTTATTTTACATATACATATTTTACGCCCAGTACAGGGTAGACAGAAAGTGTTGAGTGCCAAGTGAACGAAGTTCGCCGGGTTGGTTAGTAGAAATTAAAAGTGAGAAATTTCAAATTTTCAATGTCAAATTTATTGTGCTTTTAAAGTATTGTGAGTGGGTCAGATATTTGGGGGCAGTTTGGGTTGCTCACTGTCACAGTCCAAAAAAGTCGTCTTAAAACTCTATCACTAAGTGAATTGAAACAATATTGACCGTATTAATAAAATACTGAACGAGAAATATTTATTGTCGTGTACATTTATCAATTATTACAGTTCCAAATTAAAATTAAAACTCTACAAACGAAATACGTGAAAATCCGAGGGACCAATTATTTTTTGTCCCTAGAAATTTGAGAATTACGAAATTGGAAACGCTTAGTGAAAGGTATTATAGAAAAAGCTTTGCGCATCTTCAAAGGTGGGCCAACCCTTTAAATGAGGAGCGACGGGCGAGTTCGAGGGGCGGTACGCACAATATAGAAAACTCGTGTTAGCCCAGTTCCGACTCTTTGTAACATCATTTTGGCTCGCTGTGTTGCGGATTGCTCAGATTTGATACTTTCAGTTTTAAAAATATATCGTTAGTAAAAAAAACATATGCACATAAAATTAGGGTGAATAACAAAATCTTATAATAAAATAATTTAATTTTAAAATAATGTCGGTGGTATTGTGACATTACCAGAGCCTTTACCATGAGTTGGTATAGATTACGTTCGGTAAGTTACGTCTCGAAATCTATGTCACTTTTGGTCTAAAAATGATAGAGGCGCTGTTAAAATTTTTCATACAAATAATTTACAGAGGCGGTAAAGAGTATAGTAAACTGGAGAAGCCCCCTAAACTCATTGTAAGGGCTCTGTGGTGGTATGGAGTACTGTGCCACAAATATATTGTTACATAAATTGAAAGAAATCTAAGGATTTTGCTTAAAAAACTTCTTGATCACATTATGGTTCAATTAAGTTTTTGTACTTAATAACAATTAATATTTATATTTCATATCTTGTAAATATTGTACTCTCCATTAAAAAAAACTACATCGTCGTCTAATTGAACACACTGTAATCATGTGCATTAAGTGTACATTTTTACAAAATATCCTAGCAGTAATTATTTAATAAAACAAAATAATATTAAATATTTAGAAAGAATGGTTTAGAAGTATCAAAATTTGCAAGTCGCGCTTGAGTTTTATAATTTAAGAAGAAGAAACAGGGCATAAGAAATAATTGTAAAGAAGGAGAAGAAACGTTTGTATCCCAAAAGGGTTAAAAAGGGGTGCGAAACACCCCCACTTGTATGTTCACGAATAAGAAATTTAAATATATAAAATGTTAATGCAGTTGTATGGTTGTGCGTGGAATATTTTAAGCTACGTTTGTTTTCTTCATTTATTAGATTTCGCATTTTTTAGATTTATGAAGTAAAAAGATTTTGATAATACTTAGAGTCAATTAAGTTTTTATTAATTTAATTTTAACAATAACAGTTATTAAACAGCAGATATAGTAAAGATAAGTAAACAAAAAAATCATGACCTTGTATCGAAATGTTGCTGACTCATATTTTAATAATAGTTAAACACGCAGACATATTCTCTATACGGACACGTTGCATATTTAGCCACTCAAAATGTTATCGGTGCGTTCTTCAGTTCGAAAGTTAAACTTTTACGTTACGTCATTATTTTTTTTTGTGATATTGGAAGGCAAACAAGCAGACGGATTCGCTGATGGTAAGAAATTCACGCCGCTTAGAGACCCTAAAGGTGGTAAGGGTGCGTTGCCAACCTGAGGCCGGGATGGAAAGCCTCGAGCAAAAGTAAGTTTACCAGCTACCTTACCCTCCAAACCGGAACACGTCATGACGTGATGGAGGCAGGAATAGGTAAGGCGGTGGTGCCAGTCCGGGTGAGTCGTTGCGAAACTTTACCACCTAGTCAGATGGTACGGTATTAGTGACGGTAAGATTTTGCTCGCCTTTTACTAGTTGCAAGGCAGGAAGGCAGATGGTCAACTTTGCAAAGGAGCCCGGACCAACACGGAGAAAACAGTTTCACAACCACTGTGCCTACAAAACAAGAACACATCAGACAATAAAATTACACATCAGTGTCAGAAAAGTTGATTATAATCTGATTTAATACGGGTAAATAATTCAGTTATCTAAACAGCAAGATTATTTTATAACAATACATATACGTAATATTCTAAGAACCATCTAGATCAAGTCAGCGTTTGAAAAAAAGTAATGACTGATTTATTCCTTTCATTCAAATCAATCCAATCATTCGTTCAAAAGTTAAGATGCCACAGCAAACCGACACATAGGTACACAAACACGTTAAAATGTTTTTTTTCCCCTACCTTCGTTGGTTCTTCTTTCGTAGTGAGTTAAAAATACGAAGACAAAGACGAAGAGCGCGTGCTAGTCGATTTATTGTGGTGGCTTTCTTTCAATGCGCTAGTAAATTTTTGTTCACAATTTATACTGTAAGAAGCATGTAGCCATTTAAAATATTTCTCGGAACCCTTTGTTTCATTAGGTAGGGTTTGAATTTCGTAAGGTCGTTTTTGAGATTCGTATTGATTATATAAGAAGTTAGAGTACATTTAAATAAGACTAGCTGTTACTCACTGTATTTCGTCCGCGTAATAGTCAAACTCTTCCATGGGAACCTGTGAGCTATTACAGGAATGAAAAGTCTATTTATATTAATAAAATGAATTCCTATATGAGTTACACATATTGAACCTAACCCCAAGTAAGCGAATTATATGCTTTTGTGCATGTGTATGTTTGTGTGTTTAGTCAACGATTGTAAAGCATAAAAAAATTTAAATATATAAATACCCAGACCCTTAAACGCAGACATCTAAATGTTCATCACACAAATGCCCCCGTCGAGAATCGAACGTCGCTAGTCAGTTTAGTTAAGCATGCCGCTCGAGCAACGAGGCGTTCAACTATTCCAAGAGCTAAACTATTTTTCCTAAAACCGCCTTTGGTTTAGTCGTTTGGGGTCAAAAGCTATAACTTAGGTACAATTTCATAGAAGGACTAGATAAAAGCCCCACATTTTTTTATTCCCGAGTAGTTCTGCCGACGTGATGATAGTGTTTGTCAGTGCGGAGGGTAGGGTAAATTTACACCTCGAGCCTAACCCCCTAGCCACAGTAACACATATATGACATCTATGGTACCTATGGTATATTATATGCTATGGTAGGCCACTCGTCCCATTAGAAGAGCCATGTAATTGTACACTGCTTTATCACACAAAAATCACATGTAAAAAAATCCTATCTGTTCCGGCGACCTTCGTTCCACCCATTCAGTTTGTATAGGAAAAATTAAAATGTTGTTTTTTCCAGTTTCCTCACAATTGAACAGAATAAAAACTATCCTATGTCCTTCTCCTGATTCTAAGCTACCTCCCCACCAATTTGCAGCCTAATCGGTTCAGCCGTTCTTGAGTTATAAATAATGTAACTAACACTACTTTCTTTTATATATATAGATCTTGACGCCCTTATAAATACGGATAAATAAAATAGAATAGAAAATATTTTTATTCACATTGATCTTATAGGAGGCACTTGTGACGATTCTATATAATGCTAAATACTACCACTGGATCGGAGCCTGGCGACGCACTGCAAAGTTCCGGCAAGAAACTCAGCGGGCTTGTTTTTTTCCTTTTTCTATACAAATTTATTAGTATCACATCACACATTATTGCAAGTAAGAGATTGATTGGTATGAGGAGCAATTAATCCCAAGCATTCTTATCCGATAGATATTCTATGCAAGATATTCAGAGTAATGTTATAGTAACCTTTTTATTAATACAATTTCACTTTAATACATTTTTTAAGTTTAGCTAATGGCAGATCTTTCATATAATCGGGAAGTTTACTGTAAAAGCGTATACATTGGCTTATGAAAGAATGACTAACTCTGTGGAGACGGGACAGATCCACAGCAAGATCGTTTTTGTTCCTCGTTCTTTTACATGTTGTGTGTGTGTAATTTCTATTAAATGAATGTAATTTTTTCTGAACATATATTAAATTTTCAAAGATGTACTGGGAAGTAACAGTTAGAAATTTCTTTGAGTTTTTCTTTCAGGGAAACAATTGGGCCTAAGTTATAAATTGCTTTTATGGCCCTCTTTTGTAAAACAAATATAGTATTTACATCGGCATAACTCCCCCAGAGAAGAATTCATTCACAGTATTTTTCTTGCGACGAAAAATGGAATCTGTTCGACAACAGCAAGTGTTTAAGTGCAAGTCTGACGGTAAAATTCATCACAGCTTCTTACCGAACGGGATGAGAGACGTGTACTGTGAAGAAAGTGTCTTCACGCCCATGCAGAATATGGTAGGCAAAGGTATAACCAGAACACCCACGATTAGCTGGAGGTACTTATTCCCACAAGGAAATAGATGGCAAACCTATCGAAAACTAGATAATCGGCTATGTTATTTATGTGAAAATTGATATTAACACATTTTGAGTTGATAACCGGGAATTGAACCTAGAAACTCATGCAATCAACGTCAACAACGGAACACAGAGGCAACAAGGGAGAGACTAAAGATCTAAACACATTGCACCGCAGACGGTCTGGTCTACAAGCTACGAGAGACGTCCTCTGTACTAGTCAGAACTTAAGCTTACAGACTTTTTCAGGAGCTACTTCATCTTTAAAACAAAGTTTTTCAACCAGCCAGGCTTAGCTGCATGTCAATATTTTTTTTATGATATTGGAAGGCTGACGCATACGCAGAGTGATTTCGTGATGGTAAGAAATTCACGCCGCCTAAAGACACCCAAAGGTGGTAATGGTGCGTTGCCAACCTGAGGCCGGGATGTTAGACCTCGAGCAAAAGTAAGTTTACCGGCTACCTTACCCTTCAAACCGGAACACGTCAAGACGTTATGGCGGCAGGATAATGTAAGGCGGTGGTACCTATCCGGGTGAATCGCTTCGAAACTATACCACCTAGTCAGATGTCACAGTGTTAGTGACGGTAAATCTATGCTCGCCTTTTACGAGCTGTCGAGCTGGAAGGCAGATGGTCTATTCAGCAAAGGAGCCTGGACCAACACGGGGAATAAACGCGTCCTCACACTGCAAAGCAGACGGTGTCCAAGTTATGAGAGACATCTTCTGTACTAGTTAGAACTGATAATTAAAGACATACCTTTTTTAGGAACCACCCATCTTTAGAAATGAAAAATGAAAGTAAAAATGCTTTCGAGGAATTTATTGCTTCCCGTTCAGCTGATTGTTTCAAGAAGCGCAGTAATGAGCTACTACTGCGTTGGCGAAGATGTAGTTATTGCAAGAGTTATTACTTTGATTAATTAAAATCTATGCTACTAAAATAAATTTGAAAGTGTATTTATTTGTTTTTTGTACCTAAGAAGCAATAGAATAAGATTACAATAGCAAAAACGAATTCCTGTTTAAGCCAAAAATTGAATTTGGCGAGAGTAGCCATCAAGTATACAGCATTAGAAAAAGTTTTGTTGAATAAAAAAATGCGATTTCGTCTGTGAAAACATTACATACCTAGATGAACTTTCATCTTATTAGGTAACAGTATGATATACATCTGCTCGTTTTGATTAATACCCCTGACAGGTTTGTCAGTGTCCTGTTCAAGCTGGAGAGTAGAGTAACTGGTAGACTCGTATACGTGGCCTGAAATCCCAGCCACAAGATAGCGAGGCATCTTTGACATCTGTTGGCGAAAGTTGTCTTTTACTATCAAGAGAACCTATATAGCAAAATATATTGTCTGAACATCCCGCGATCTTAAGACATAAAAAAACTTAAATGACTCTTACTTTTTAATTACAAAATAAATGTCCCGACGATATTCCCTGGTAACCCTTTTATTCCAGAACAGTAATGACAATCCAATAAACATCCAAGGACAAAAACGTCACATAAAAACACGATAAGTCGCCCAAGTATCTTCCAATCGAAATTCAATACCAATTAAAATGGTCCATTTCCCCCCCACTTCCTCCACTCGTCAGTGGCCCTCGAGATAGTATTTAAATTAAGGAATATTCTCATTGAGTCGTCCCAAGCGCCTCATTTAAATTAAGCTTTTTGAAAAAGTCTCATATCTTCTTTACCCGAGGCGCACCGGTACATCAAAGGGGGTGGGTGGTAACGGGGTAAGGTATTTTTCTTAGAGGGGAGGGGGCAAAAATGCGTAGAGACTCACACATTTGTGCGTGAGTAAATACCATCGCACACAGAGACACAAGTTGTATGTAAAACACTTTAAGAAGCGACGAAGAAATGCGAGAAGCTTAACGGCTACAGGGTGTTTTGTTTAGGAATGTAATTAAGGTCTTTACGATTTTTAAATGGCGTTTTTGACATGTTTGTTTCGTTCCATATTTTGTTTTCAGTATTTCCCTTTTTGAATTGATGAATGTTTTATACAGGGCTATTTGGTTTGCTTAATTTTATGGTTTGATTACTTTAATTAAAAATGTTTGTTTTGTGTAGCCTAAAAATAAAGAGTTTGATGCTGGTACTCCCTTTTTTAATGTTTTATTTTATCTGTGACAATGTAATTTTTTATTTTATACAACATTTTTCACCCTAATCCACTTTGATGATTCTTTTTTTTTAACTTCTGTGCAAAAAATATTTTTTTCAGAAATGTTCACACATTTTCTGATATTTCATTCTCATTTGTATTACATAAATAATGTGATGGTATAATATAAATTGCAAAATAATAAAATACATAAGTATCTTCAAGCCTGTTTACTGAATAGGTAGGAAATACAAGCTGGCACCCGCGTCTAGTCGAAGGTACAACTTAGTTCCACATTATAGGTCGCTAGGGATGTGAAACTTAAAATTTTCACGAATCGAACCTAAATTTAATTACGAAATGATAACAATTTAACTACTTAACCAATTTCAATCAAATTTACAGACCATGTGTTATTTGATCTAACTCGAAAGATATGATAGCTCACATTCCAATTCATAATCACAATACAATTTAATGTATAATATAAAAAAACTTATTCATAAATTTTCACAACATCTTGTCGTATGTAATTCTTCTCTGGGTGAGCTCTACCGAAGTAAATACTATATTTATTTTACAAAAGAGAACCATAAGAGCAATTAATAACCTTAGCCCAAGAGTTTCCCTGAGAGAAAATTTCAATGAAATTAAAATTCTAACTGTAGCATCCCAGTATATCTTTGCAAATTTAATGTATGTTAACAGAGATTTAAGTTCATTTAAAAAAATGTGATATACACTGTGTCAATACAAGAAATAGAAATAAACTTGCTGTGCATGTGTCTCGTCTCCACAGAGTTAGCCATTTTTTATGGGCCAATATACATAGTTCTACAATAAACTTCCCAAATATATGAAATAACTTCCAATTAATAAATTTAAAAAATGTGTTAAATGAAAATTAAATGAAAAGGGTTATTGTAACATTGCTGAACATTTAGCTAATAGGACAACTTGGGATTAATTGCGACTTTGGCATACAATCTCTTATAAATGTAATGTATCATTACATTAAATTTTGTAAACATATTTAAAAATAAGGAAAAAAGACAAGGCCGCTAAGTTTTTTTCCGGATCTTCTCAGTATGCGGCCGCGTTCCGATCCGGTGGTAGATTTATTATTATATACACGCATCACGTGTGCCTCTTCTAGGTTTACATATAATAAATGTATTATTATTATTATTGAGATGTGGTCGGGCCTGCTGGCGCTATATTTTAAAATAAGACCTATTTACCACGGACGTAGCATCTGGGGAAGCTTTATACTTTGACCGAACTGATACTTCTCGGGAACAGAACATTGATAGCTGGAACAAACTAGTATCTAAAGTGAAAAGTCTTTTCACTAATATCTTGTCTTGGGGCCAACATAACCCAGTACAACTTAACCTTGAGAAGACACAACTTTGCGCGTTCTTCCCTTAAAAGAATCCTGTTACACCACCCTTGTTGAAGAGAATTTCCCTAAATACTAGAGCCAGTATCGGATTTTTTGGGTATAACATACCGAGTGTTGTTTAGTTTCATGGTCATCTGGAGAGAAAGGTATGCTCATTAACATGAGACAGTACTTGAAGCGATCCTATCGCTAGCAACAATACTCCACATATGGCCCAAATTCAGTCACATAAGGAATACTGTTCTCATTTCTGGAAGGAGGCTATCATTAACCAGCTTCCTTACTTTTGAACGCAGAGCATCCCCAATTTTTGGCGACAGAGTTCTTTCCAATCAGTTTGGTCGTTAGGCCACAATGTCTTTGACCGCACTTATCACGGGGAATGCTCCAAGAAGTATTTAATTTGATACCAGCCGCTAAGCTCACCATCGGCTATCGCGCTACTTTGCAATTCCGTAGGAGTTTTTGACCTCAAAAAACACCGTCATGGAACCGTTTACCAGTGGTAGTGGTACAATTTTCCAACGGATGTGAACTTAGAACTTTTAGGACTTTGATTTCTTAAAGGTCGGCAACGCATCTGTGACACTCTTGGAATTGCAGATGTCCGTGGACAGTCGTATGCTTCTTTGATGACATAAAAAAAATGCAAGGTGGTAATAGACTTCATAGCTGTCAATGTTGCAATCCAAACCATAACAATGAATCTTAATTCATTTACATAACTTTATTGGTGCTATAAATTAAATTATAAATAAAAATATAAAAGCAATATTATTTATTTTATTTATTAGAACATACTGTAGAGCGGGGGTAAAAGCGAAAGGGTTGAAGGCGATCGCCCCCCTTCGGGGTGTCCACCGCCTTCTTACAACCTTTTTACAGAGGGGGATAAAGAGTAAGCGATGACAGAGGCTGCGGTAGCATCACAGTCGAGACTTCCTTCAGAATCTTAGATTATTATGTCTTTATATTTCTTTGAGGAAAGAATGAAATATTTAATACTATCCGGAACAATATGCTTGCAAAGTTTAGTATATTTGGGATGTATTCAAGTTTTACTTTCATTTTTGGGATACATTTTTAAATAGTATTTTAAAATGGATACTTGTGAGCCTTTAAGAATATAGATTTTTTTTTGTCTGAGAAGCTTGCAACGTCCATTTGCCAATCCCATACACCACTGTAATAACACGTCATATTTATATAATATATTGTAAAATAATTATACACAATGTATTGTTTATGTTTTCACATGAAAATATTAAATCTATGACCACATTTAAGAATTACCCAGTCAGTTATTTCGAATATTACTATCACCTTAAGATAAACAACTTTTAAAATATAAAAAGCTACGAGTATTAGGATTTTGAAATAAGCAAAGATTTGATTAATAGTTTAAATTGCCACCGAAAGTTTCAGTTAGTACTAAAATTTGTCGTGTAATGTTGGTAAAATATTTGACGTACCATTTGATTATCAGACCAATAAAATAGTATATAAAAACAATAAACATATTTTTATTGGTCCTAGATTTAATCCGTCCGTCAAATAAAAATTTATTTGAATCGTTTCTTGAAGTTCTCAGTTTGATAACTATTTTTTCCTACATTAATTGTTACTACTCGTAATATTAATTTCAAACTGACTTTATATTAAGCTTGTGTAAAGATAATGTAGAAAATGAATTCATTACTACCTAAAAAACCTTACCAAATGTACAGAAATTTAGACATATTATTTGAGCAAGATTTCAAAAAAATAAGTAATGCGTTGACACGTAAAGGTGCGAAATAAAAGTAGTAAAGTGAAGGGTTCGATTGATGACAGTTGAGTAAAATATTTTTTTTCGCAGTTATGACATCAACAAAAAGTATAATATAAGAATTATTTCAATGGAAAGATATATTAAAGTCACAAAAACCGCTTTTACCTGTTAGTGAAGATTTTTTATTACATAGAATAGAATAACTAACGGATGAACACATCCCTTTGCTTAAAAATAATTGCTTATGTTCACATTCAAACCAAAAAATATTACAGAAAAAATAAAAAATAGGCCAAACATGGAAAGGCCGAGCGATGCTTTAGTTTCGTAGGTTTAACGATAGTAATGTGAAGAAACAAAATAATTTCAGTGCTGTCAATCTGCTATGACTTGCCTAACGTGTATTTTCTTCATAAACGACATTTTTACAGACTCACAGCTTATAAATTACTTTTTTACAGATTTTAATCCATTCCTCGAAAACCGTTGTTAAGAACGCTGCGAGTTGACATATCCTGGCTAATCTGGTATGTCTAAAATGTTCTATCTCTTTTCATTTTATTTCATTGAAACAAGATTGCATACACCTGGAAAGAGTTTAATTGTTGCTTAGCAGAATTACTACCTTTGTCATTAGCGATAAGCCAAGGATAAAAGCAAATGTGAAGAAACTAAAACTCTGGAAGCCTTCAAATCTAATCAACAAAAGAGTTTTGTTTGAAAAAATAATACGTGCAAATCTCACTGAGTATTTTTCGCGCCGAGTAATAACAGTAACTAAAGCTAAAAACCATTATTTTTTTAAAACCTTCTTTCAAAAGTCCTAAAAAATATAGCTATCATATACAATAAAAAACATGGAAGACTTACGAATAAATATTTAAAGATATAAAAATCTCACGAAGTAATCAACGACATTTATTTTTTTGTAATGAAACATCATAAAAACTTTTACATGCTATTGAAGAATATCTAAAAGAAAAGCCTGTACACCAAATGAAATAAAAAATATAGGCTAAGAAATCTCACAAAGCAACGAAACCAGAGCTCGAGCGAGGCTAGAACGAAAACAAATCAGTACTGGGAGGCGCAAGTTGAGCACGTACCCGTTCCGGCTAATTTTATTTTGCAATTACACCCCCGACCCGGTGGGGACCCTCTACCCGTCCTCGATACACTAAATGACAGAGTACAGTTTAAAAATGTATTGAGTTAGCTGAATGTAGTTAGCCTTTGATTATCGCTTACATGTGTTTAATAACAGCTGCTTTGGCCTAGATTCTGTGGTCATGTACCTGTGATTTGACTTGTGTAGCTATACATTATGCAAATTTTAGTACCAGTAATTTGAAAGTACTTAAATGATATTGAAAAGAAGTGTTCTTAAACTTGAATATTTACATTTTTTATAATATATTAACTGTCTATCCGCGAGTTCGTTAACTTGGAAATGTTAAGATTTTTAGCCAGTTAGTTACAATTGAATTTAGGAAAAAGTATCCTATGCTTAAGCTCGGGTTTTGGACTACATGTATTTAGTCGGGAACGCATAGCAAACAGATTTTCGTAAAATATTAGTATGGATGTAAGTATGGTTTTATTTTTATGTACATTTTAAAATTATAATTAGCTCTTGCTCGTTGTGTTACCTGCGGTTTAATGCTCCTTTATGCTGCTAGGGAAATCCGTTGAGATATTACGGTAATAAATAGTAGCCTGTGTTCTTTTTCAATGTTTTATCTATTTACAAATACGAGTAATACGACAAAATCACAGTAAAATTAAGTACACGCATAATATGTTTTATAAAAACAATTACTTCTACGAAGTGTATAAAAAAACCGAATTCAATGCGAGGAACTACATATTTTTTTGTCGGTAAATCTGTTTACTTTTTACGCAAAACTACTGAACGGGTTTTTGCCAAATACTGTGTCTTTAATACTCAAAGGTCGTAGTCGCTCTCTGTCTAGGTCAATATTTTACATGAAACATACAAGCATGTATACTTAAGAATTGATTAAAAAAGTTAATTGTTATTAGTTTATTTTTAACTAACAAAAGACTCGGATTTTGGCGTAGGGAGATGAAGATTTCGAATTCGACTGTACGTTTCTTTGAGTATGTTTAAAACACGATTACTCAGCCAACCGATTTCGATGTTTCCTTTTTAGAATTTTTTTTTCAGGTTCAGCTGCTTTTCAAGTACTAAAGCCGCCTAGAAAGGTTATTACCAGTACCTAACCCTGTATATGTACCTTCAAGTTGCAAACTGTTGTAGTGTAAACGAGTTTAGCCAAAACTAGTGGATACTGTAAAATAATTTTGCTGCAAATTAAAGAGTAGAGTGGGGAAGAAAATAAAAAGTATTCCACCTGCGGCCGCAATTATCGGTGCGAGCCGCGGAAAATTGCGAACGCCAAACTGACACTCGTAGAACTTCCTCAAATAAAACTTCGGGAAAGTTCAACCGGAAAGCAAAGAAAACGCGAAAATAAAAAAAGCCATTGACTGTGCAGTCCGTCCCTGAAAGTTTCGGATTTTTCTACTTTCCCGCGGATGGAATCACAGCGTCGATTTTTTAGCCCGAGGGACTGTCGGTTGTTTCTGCAAACTAACTGGCTGGATCTGTTTTCAATACTTTTACTAAAATACTTTTTTTCGATTCCACGAAGAAAAATAAACAATGTGTTGTATTTACATTATTTTCTGCATAATTAAACGAAGTAAAACCACAAACTTTTACTAAAACTATTTTACTAGGTCTTATCACTTTTTTTCGAATGACATCTAATGGTTTCGAAATGGTCTCACATAAATTTTATCAAAGTTTTTGAGTAACACTTAGACAGTGAACAAATTGTTCAATTTTCTTGACACTATTAATTATAGTTGACACTATTAATAACGCAGAAACTTGTGGGATCAGCGATCAAAACGCAATCGATTGCTACGTGTCGAATAGCACTACTCGTATTTTTGTAACATGAATTAGCTATTGATTTACAAATATCGCGACATTTTCGCCATTGGTCGCCTATTGCAAGTTACAAAATTAATCTGTTGCTAGTAAATTTTAAAATAATATGGAGTCTGTTCATAAGAACCTCTCAATATCAAATATTTCTTTTTTATGATGCCAAGAAATTGTTGGATAAATGGCGTTCAACTTTTTGCAAGTATTTCAGACTAAGGTTCGCCAGAAAGAAAAGCTCGCCCTTAGACGCTTTTAGATAGTTTATAAAAAATAGTGTCTAATCTTATAATTGTTGTTGCACAATTAAATTATAATAATGTTTATCATACGTTACATAACATTTAATCATTTAAAAATTTAAGAGATAAGTGTGAACAAACAATACCGCCTTTTGACCTCCTCCTCCGACCAACAACTTGAATAGGGTTCGATTCCTGACGGGGTCAGACATTTGTTTGATGAATATCGATATTTGTACTTGATTCTGGCTGTTTACTGGTAATTGATACAAGGCCAACCGAAAAATTATCAAGAAACAAAATTTTCCCTCACCATAACATCGATGCTTGCCACTGTCGTTTTTCCAATTTTCGGGGTATGGTAATCAAACTTAAGCTAGGTTTAAAATCCCTATCTCAGATTGCGATGCACTGTAATCACTGTTTTGTCTATTGATGATATATATACCTACTATCACATCCTTTGACTTTCACTCCCATAAAAATTAACATTCCACACGACCCTGGGCGGGTAGAACATACAATTTCCATAGGGCGTGCAGTATATGTCCATATATGTCCCGCCTACCGCGACGAACGCCCATATGACATATATGCCCCAGATACGTGATGTGTGCCGCCAGTTGCCACATATGGGCGTGCTTGGCCAACTGCGCATGTCGAGGCGTGGCCTACAGAGTACGTCACGTAAGCGTAACGTTGCTGTGTGCGACATAACTGCTATTTATTCAGCTGGCGAGGATAAATGAGTTATAATTTATTTTTACTTGAAAAAGGAAGGGTGAGGGAGGTAGGTTGTAATTAATGGTGGAATTGGCTATTCCGAGTATTCTGGAGTCAGTAATGAGGTGAGATTGAGATTAAAACTCGTCTAAATGAGTCTGTGAAGGATTAAGGCGTAGGCTGAGCGCTTATGTACATTATGTATGATTTCCGGTTCCGGTAACGTAAGCGAGCTAAATTGCAGTTGCGTACTTCATTATGTAGTTTGAGCTTGGTATTTGTGGTGTTGTTGAAAGAAGTGAATTTAAATTACTATACCGTCTTAGTAATGCTATATTTTTTGGATGTAAGGATTTTGGCACTTGATACGCCATACCGCCTTCCGCCCAATGGATTTGGCGTGATGATATGTAGATATTTTATTCAGGCGTTTTTTTTTTAAACATGTCATTGATCCATATAATATTGTTCAGTTAATACTGCAGTCTGCTGCTGCATTTCTGATACCTAACAGAGCGACCCAGGCAAAACTTCCCCCAAAGTGGAAGAGGGTACAAGTCAAGATGTAAATTTGGAAAGTCATTAACATGTTGGCCGATTTAATATATTCTTATTTTATTTTGTAGAATAAGCTTTATATATTTCCTATATTTTTTAAGTCACAAGTTTTTTAGCTTAGAAATTACAGACGTAACAACACCCAGTATAAAGTAATCAAATAACTTCAAACCCGGAACATAGAGAAAAATTTGAATGTTCAGGTCATTTACATATACATGCATATCTTCTCGCCTAGTCCCCTTGCAAGGTAGTTAGAGAATATCGAGTGCCAAGTGAACGAAATTCGGCTCAGTTATTTTTCCATAAAAACGTTAATTCAAGTATATACTTTTGAAAATCTATCACTATATATTATTGAATCTAGTAATATATAATTGATGCCTAAATTGATGATAAACAAGGACACGCAAGTATTTATTCACGTATGTAGACTAATGGTTGCTCAGCAGGCAGCGGTGTCCGTCACCGTCACTGGGTCGGTGGCCGGAATGCAGGTAGTGGCACTGACGGATTACCCTTAAGCATAGGAAACTTGGGACCTTCGTTCATGGTTTATAATACGATATTAACGTCGTATGGGCACATAATATCTCCAAACTGACACTTTTAAACCTCTTTTGAAAAGGAGGGTGTTGTAAGTTGGACGTATTTTTGCGCGTGTGTGTTTGTCTGTGGTATCATAAATTGTTGATTATATGAAAAAATAATCAATAGTGATTGAGATATACACTGTAGTGATGTAGGTTATGCTAGAGGTTATTAAAAAATAGTGTTATGTATTTTTTAATGGAAATGCAAAATAAAACAAGGAATTAGACATAACATTGGTACCTACTTATAATACTGGTAATTTGGGATAACTAACTCTAATCGAAATTAGTCTGTCAGTTTATCCCTAGCAGCTGCAGCAGTAAGCAGATCGATTTCCTGATAGACCATCACAACACAGTAGCGAGCTCTGAATTTTATATTTTGAACAGCAGGCATGAAGCGGTAGTTATAATACAGGCGATTCGTCGAAAAACTCTCAACACCCGTTTACTCTGTGGCTTAGTGGTCAGGTTTTAGATTTATCTTCAAGAGGTACAAGGTTCGCTTCCATCACGCAACAAGAATTATGTTTTTTAATTTTTGTCTAATAATAATGCAACGTTTTCCAGGTTTCGATAATTGCCAGGTTGGTGATAGGTTTCTCACTAGGTTTCGGCCATTCGCTGGTGCCTTAATTGTAACTTAGGCGTGAAAATGTTTTTTAAGACACTTAATAGTTTTTCCGAAATTTGATTGTTTTCTACCCCCGCTTTGGCCCGGGCACTCAGTTCATGAAAGGCAAACGTAAGCTTACCGTCACTAACACCTGGACATCAGCCTAGGTTGAGGTAGAGTTTCGCAGCAGCTCGGCCAAATTGATATTATCGCCTTATCTATTCCTGTCGCCGTAATATCAGTACTTGCAGTTGACGTGTTCTGGTTCGGAGGATCAAATAGTCGTACATTTACTTTTACTCGATGTTAGCAATGCATTACCAACTTTGGTGTCTTTACGGCGACGTGAATTTCTTACCATCAGGAAATCCGTCTGCTTGTTTACCTTCTAATATCCTAAAAAAATGTTTTTTTTATAACTGATTTCAAATCAGCGAAAAAGAATATCACGGCGCTAAAATAGATCAAGCAAATGCGGAACACGATAACATCGGCATACCAAAGATGAAGCACCGTGCATACGGCACCAGGGCTATTAGTCAAACGCCAAACCTCAGGGCGCGACCAAATTACTAATGTCCCAGCTGGAGACCAACACCGATAACAGATCTAAATATTTGGGTTTGATAGTGTCATTTGTGTACTTTATTACATGATAATAATAATTTTAACCCAACTTACGTGTACCCTTATTTTCTTATAGCAGATAGCTTAATATGATGACTTACTGAATAAAAAGTTGTAGTCAAAGGTAGAGTTATACTAAGCTAAGAGCAGCCTATTTGTTCACTCTTGCTTTGAAAATGCCCAAATTGTAATTCTCCGGATATAAATCTTTTGGAAGTGAATACAATTCTTTGCGGTTCAAAAGATGAAAGAAGGGGCAAATCTTATGGTTATGGTATTCTTGCCTATATAATGACATAATAATTTTTTAGTCCAGAGATTATTGCGGTAGAATTGCAAAATAGGTTTTACATGCCGGCCACATTACAGCAACGCACCTATAACATCTATGGTGTCTATAGGTCACGGTTGTCTCTGTTCATCGGGAAAGTCGTGTGCTTCTTACTTCTTACGACATGAAAATAACCCTATTTTTCTTTTGCTTACTTATTTTACTTTTGATTCCATAGCACACAAGCTTTATAAACCGCTCTCCCGATACAAATAAGTTACAGACACCGTAGATGTCTTAGGCTGCTGTACTTGTGGCCGAACAACACGAAAACATGACATTATCATTATGGTTTCAGAAATAGGTAAAGTGGATTCCCACTCGGGCAAGTTGCTGCAGCGCTCTGCCACGAACGGTATAGCTGGTAATGCCTTATCTAACCTGTGCTCGCCTCTTACGAGCTGCCAAGCTGAAAGCCAGCTGGTCTATTCTACCCAGAGTACTTTAACACAGATAATTAATATAATCTGTGGGCGGAAGTGATCACTTTCCATCAGGTGACCCATTTGCTCGTTTGCCTCCTCTTGTATAAAAAAATAAAATAACACAGAAAATGTCTACAACATGATTTACCGATTTACAACAAAAAATTAAACGCTAGTTAAACACATGTTTTACAAAACAATGTCTAAAATTGGATGTTCAACCAATAACAGGCTGACACGTCACCCACATGTAGCATTACATTTGTTGCATTTCAATTTTAAACCATGTTTAGCTAAATAGGCGTCTAAATATTTATGTAGTACGCCAGATTAATTCGTTTTTTATAGATAATATAAAAGTTTTAACAACTCTCCAGTGTTTGGAATATTTTTTAAGAATTTTTAAAGGATGAAAAAAAAACACCTTAGGATTTGAAGGGATTTGTCAACTACAGATAAAGGGTTCAAACCCGCGATGATTTTCTTTTTTTTAATAAATTAAAATATTAAACTAATTAAGCAAATACGCAGACCCACCCAAGGAATTGCTAGTTAAGACCTTGTTAAGCGACTAGAACTATAAACAGCTAATACCTAACATAAACCGAAGCAGTTTGAATGTGTATTATAATAGCGGTCACAGCACTAATCATATCCACGGCCGCAGATCGGCTGTGATAAGCGAGATAGGTATCGGTTGTGATGAATGGACGAAAGGCTACCACTATATCTTTGTTCGTGGGGAAAATTTATTTACCTGGTAACATTATGGAGGTTAGCATCATTTTGCTTTTAATATGAACGTTTTGGTAACTGTTTTGGGTATTGCTCATTTGTATGGTGTAAGAAGACGGATTTCTTGATGCTAAGACGTCGCATATAAATATCAAGGAAGCTATCCGCTAAAAGACGAAGAGGTTTCACGTTCCTAAATTATGAATATGTGTTCTCTTTAAGAACCTACTGCTACCTTCATATTTTGTGGTACTAGTATTAGTATAAGTACTAGCTGCTACCCCCGCCTTTGCCCGCATAGCAGTTATTAACTGAACTTATAACTATTTACTGAACTGGAGCTGAATTAAAAACTGTATGAAAAAATTGTTTGTGTACTTATGTACACGCGTTAAAAGTTATACTTCTTCGGCGTAATAAGATAAAAATCTTTTCTAAATTTTATCTTTTGCCTTATTTTACATTTGTAGACAAAATGACACTAACCATAGAAATAAATAAATATTGTAAATACAGTTGTCAGTTCTCACGCAAACATACGTAGATGTCCTTACTTTTACTTTGTTGGTACCTTTTTTGAAAAACTAAAATGTTATCTATAGCTAACTTCATCATGTCGGTTTTTCGTGACGGTGTGCGCGCGCATCGTAAAAATTACCCTCATCATTTTTTCCTAACGCGCCAAAAGAAGTATAACTTCAATAATTTATTCCTTTTTAAACTTAGTTATTTTCAAACAATAGTTCAATAATGAAGACTTTCACATAAACGTTCAACACCTATTTTAACCCTTTTGGGGCAGAATTTCCAGAAACACCTAAATACATGTCTAATCATTCTAATAAGTAACCCAAAAACAAAGTTTCAAATTTCTAACTTAAAAAATTAGGGTCTTCCATGAAAACTTTCAACCCCTATGTCACGCCCTCAGCGGTAGATTTTCTAGAAACGCTTATCTACTCATTTTTAATAAATAGCCCAAAATTAAAGTTTCAAGTTCCTGACTTAAAAAATGACGGTCTTCCATACTAACTCTTAACCCCTATTTCACTACCTTAGGGGTAGAATTTCCGAAATTCCGTCCTAAGTTAATGTTTACTTAATAAAATGACTCTACTTACATTATTTTATAGCTGCAACTTTAACAGTTTTTGCTAGGCGATGATGAATCAGTCAGTCAGAACATGTTATTATCGTATAGATTAGAGTGGATCCGTAGCTTTTTCCATGTGGTACCGTATTTCTCTTAATGGAGGATAATCCCGTTGCTCCCTTTTGACCAACTTTTATTTAATTGCATATAGCAGATTTTATAATAACATTTTAGATGAATGTTTGTAGTAGGATTATTCTACAAAAGCAGTTTTTTGTGTCTAAAAACAAGCCGTTTCACAAACAAAATAAAATTTAGCATAAGTTTTATTCCTTCCACATAATCCTCAAGATTGTTTTTAGAATATCTTCAGTGACTCGCTCTTCGCGGGATTTGATTTTTACTTGTATTGCATAATGTTTTGGGCAAAAAGAGAATTTGCTAGTAGGATTTCTAACAGAATTAAAGAAAAAATATTTTTCGCCCCAGACAGGATTTGAACCTGTAACCTTTCGTCTCAAACCGACGAATGCTCTAACCAATTGAGCCACTATGGATTCAGGTCCCGTGGCGAAATTTTTTATTACTTTTTTACCTGTTAACGCGATTAGTTATGTCCTTTAGATACACAGTACTGTATACCTACTAAATGATTTCATCGTTTCAGATGAAATTCACATTTATAATGGCCATAACTTCCAAGCACAAGGCAAATGCTAACATAAAAATACCTTGCTAGTAGGATGTTGAAAGAAGAAAGAAAGAAAATTAATTATTTGCGGAATATGTCTGTAAATGTGATGTTACAAAAATTGTTGAAATTTATGTAAGGCTATTTTGGAATCATTCGTCAGATAAGTAGTTATCGAATCTCGATGTTGCAATAAAATAATTGGAGTCCGATTTTACAATTATACTGCGCTTAATTATTACGATTCCTTTAATTAAAGAAATGAACCAAAAGTTTTTGAATGGATTCTCAATACTACTATGTAATTATTAGTGACCTTGCTTGAACTTGCTTTTTTCAGTTGCTATTATTTGCGCTTTGTTACCTTAATAAAATCAGTAATCTCATGCCCTTATCCCTGAATAAGTAGGCAGAGCCAACATATTCGTGCCTAAACAAGACATTTTCTTTAAATATCATTACACTTAAACCTACTTCCGAAATTTATCTGGAGATATAAAATGTATCTTCATACCCTTATCCGTAGACAGAGTCAGAAAATGGGCATCCACGACTAGTCAAAGACATTAGTTATCTCATTGTGATAGGTGGTGGAAAGCGTATCGCCAATGGGGCACCTACCTATCCAATCCCAAGCGGTGTTGTTTTCATATTAGAAAATTGGAAAAATACGTTATTTTATGTTACCCGACCTGGAAATCGAACCCGTGAAGTACTACATCAGACCGCTACACCACAAACGCCACAACTTTTACCTCAGTACCATGAAAAAAGAATAAATATATTATCCATCACAACATCAAACCCATACGAAATACCATATTTATAATAACATACGCCCATATGTCATCTTATCTACGATCTTAATAAGACATAACGCTTAAAATAATAGAGATTAAGGAAGATTTATTTTCGTAGCGTGTTTGAATTATCTACGGTCTGTGACTGATCGTTGTTTAAAACACAGACACGACACACGGAAATTTGAAAGCCACCGAACCTCAGTACAATTTATCTAGACGAATGCGTAGGAGGTTAAGTGAAACATGCTTTAAATATTATTTTAATAGCTCTGCTCCCGGATACAAGAGTCTTTAATGATGAAAGATGGACCGTTTCGTTGGTTGAGGGGTTAGCGTATACGTTTACGTTTAAGCGTATACGTTTAACGTAACTCACGCGAGGCTCGGGTTCGATTTTTGACGTGGGTAGAAATTTGTGTGATTTTTAATTCTGGATGTGCTTTTTTGCAGTATACTATGTAGGTACTTGTATTTATATGTATTATTATCGTAGACTAACAACACTTGTAACACATACATTCTGTTTAATTAATTTGAGGTTATTTAATGTTTTTTATGTGCAATGTCAGCGTACAAGGGTCTATAGATAGTAAGAGACAACCGTGGGCTATAGGCACCAGCAGTGTTACAGCCATTGTCCTGCAGCCGGGATGTTATGCATACTGAGCAAGTCTACCGACCACCAGAACGTGACAGAGTTATTGTGGCGAAAGGAATAGGTAAAGCGGTGGATCCCTACCCTCGAAATTTTGCTGCACAGCACCCTATCACTAGCAAATTCATTTCAGAGGTGGGAAAAAAACACAGAATTAAGTCAACTAGTAATATTATATTATAGGCTTTGCATTGTATTTTGTTTGTAGAAACAGAACAACCAGGCGTTTTTGACAAAAAAGAAAACTAACGTCTACCGTCTACTATACGTAACCATAGATGATATACAGCCACAGGAGCCGCTATATGATGGTTGGATTCTTAGGCCAAATGTTCAAATTGACCGACTGCCCTGTCCACCAGCACATAACAAAACAAAGGCCAGCATTAACACGGGCAAAAGTAAAGTAAAATTAAGTTTACACTCTACCACCTAGTTATGACTTAATATACTATCAATGGATTATAGTATTTTCAAATCCCAGAATCAAAAATCTATCAGTGATATCAAAGAGCTCCCCTTAAGCTCCTAAAAAGCGACCATCACGTTGTTGGTCACTAACATAATGAAAAATACATGATGGTAGAAGAGTTGTCTGGATTGGTCTCTATTTATTCCTGACTTTTGTATTCTTGACACCAAAACAACACAGTATGAATGTAGCCAGTTGTTCTTAAACACCTTTTTTGACTGAATGTACTGAATTCATTTAGAAATCAATCTACTTGATAATTTCACAAACGTGCATTGGGGTCATCACATCTCTCCTCACGCTATTAAAAGATCTTGTAATAAGTCGATTTACAAATTTCCTTCATTCATGATTTTAGTATGACATAAACGACTATTCACTTTTTCAATCCTATTAGTTATATACTGATCCTAAAAGCTACAGACTTTCCCAAGCAGTTTTATTGAATACCTCATTTTACTGAGAATACTGAAATACACAATTACAATTAAATTCTTATTTAGCGTACTAAAGTATGCTATTCATACAACCCTTTAATCTTTATGATAATTATGACGTGAAATAAGAACCTAATAGGTAAGTAAGTAAGAAAGAAAGTAAGTAGCAGTAAGCATATACTTAGGACTCATCCTGGAATAACAAAACCAAAACTTGAACCTAACAGGAACCTGAATAGTTACTTTATACCACTAGTTAGTTTTAACAGACTATAAGCTATCAGTATACAATTTCCTAAGTACCAAACGCTTTCGCAGCTTCTTTTATGATCTTGTTATTTATCAAGTACCAAACTACTGCTCTCCTGAGTTTTAAAACCACGCAAAGTAATAGTCGAGATTAACAGCGTTGTTGCCTCGGGACTACAAAATGGATGCTTATTAGAATTTATACCACAGTACCTTAGAGTATGCGGCGATGTTCCTAGTGTTTTTATCATTAGTAGTTTCATACAAGCAGGGACAAGCAGTTGCCTGCGGTTTTGCTCTCGTGGTATTAAATAATTTTAATTCTTTTTAACCGATACCAAACAAGGAGGTTATTTATTCGACTCTTTGTTTTGTATGTTGGTTACGCGATTGCTCGGCCAACAACCAACAGATCATAATCTTTCTTTTTTTTTAAGACGCCAGTCCATTTTTTGCACTTTTACTTCGATTCAATTATTAAATTCTACAGCTGAATTCATCAGCTGATCAAGAATACACAAATGTAATGCAGTATAACAGGTGAACTTTTCTCTGACAAGAGACGATATCTTACAGCTGACAGTGGTGAGAGAAAAAATACAGATATAAAGAAATAGGCAACGACTTGACGTCATTATCAAAAACGAATGAGATATCAACAAAATTTATGTAAGACTGTCCATGAATCATTAGCTATCTTTGGAAGAAAGAAGTATCAAATCGCGAGATGTGGTAATGAAATACTTGTAATCGGATTTAACAAGTTACTGCGCTCAAATTATTATAATACATAAAATTGTAAAGTTTTCACTCTATTCTAATTGCTATAGTCTAGGTTCATAGCATATTAAAGCGTCTTCACGCTCACAACCCCAAAGAGGTAGACAGAGGCACAAACATGGCACCCATGAATGACCAAAGACACTAAGTCCTACAATGTAATCCCTGGAAAGTCCATCGCCGATCGGGCCCACTATAGAATGAAAAATATACATTTCATTTTTCTTTGTGCCTGACCCGGGGTTCGAATCCAGGACCCCAAGAAGTTATGTTTGACGCCTGACCGCTAGAATATAGAGGCAATTGACTACTATAGTCTACTACATTGATACATTCGAGAGAGATACATAATATAATAATTGTCCTTTACTTAAGTAATAACTTATAATAGTTATTAAGTACTTAGTTTATTTGTGTTAGTATTTGTTAAAATCTATTTAAGATAAATTATCTCCTTTATCCAGATAATTTCCTTCAATCAATCCTTAATAATTTTTCAGTTATATGTTATCAGATATACAAACTAACAAAAATACAGAAAAAAATTATTACAATTTATTATTTATTGATACAGGCACCTCTGAAATCTATAAAAATAAAATGAATTGCCAAATGTGTTGCCTGGAGCAAAATTAAAAAATAACTACCAATTGGGGTTAATTTAGTCATTAGTCATTATATTCGTTTAATACATCAAATATTCCTGTCATAATCAAATACAAGCAATCTTATGCTAGGTAAAAGTATTAAACATTTCACCTTCATAGTGTGTAACAAATTATTGTTTATATCTTAATATATATTAAGCACAACACTTTACTTTTAGCCTGTTCCAAAAGGAAGATGTTATCAATTGGTCTGTATGTTCATTGTTTTTGTTTTGTATATATTTTGTTACGCGATTACTCGCCTAGTGACGAACAGATTTATTTGTTTTTTTTAAGTTAGACTAAGATTTGGAACTAATCCTAAAAAAATATAGGTTCGACTAGTAGTTTGTGAATAGTACATAATCATGCAAAAATTTCATGTACCTCGTAGTCGAAGTATGTACAATATTATGACTCAAAAACTACATGTCAGATCAACTTCAAAATCTGAACTTGGTACCTAGTGAAATTGGGGTCATATTTTTGCAATGTTCCTTAAATAATTTGCCTTACAAACTGGTACTGGCTGTTATTTTAGATTGCACGAAGTTTGCCAGGTAGACTAGCCTAACTATAACCTATACTAGCTTTGAAAACGGCTATTACAGCTCCATGCACCATTTATCCTGTGTCTTAGGCATTTAATTATGACTTAATATTAAATCTGCAACTAAAACGCCAACAAAAAACTTTCGCATTAATATTTTTTCTGGAATATCCTCAATATACAGACAAAAGTATGCCACGACTTTATAATAAATATAGAAAACTTGACATGTTGTTGTTAAGCTTGTTGGTTTATGCTTGCGGCCACCTGAAATGGGATAATTCTAAAGTAATTCGAGCTGTCGACGAGTTATCAGCCTCTGGTGACGATGTTACGCGTCCTATAATAGCGTAATTCAAGGCTATTCGGTAGCGAGCCTAGGAGATCATAGGGCGGGGTAAGATAACTGTATGGACATTGCGAAAGGCGCGAGGAATTTGCGAGTGGGGACTTATTTCAAACGCACCGTTCGGTTTTAAACACGCCAATTGGTTCTGTGTTTGACACTTTGATATATGCCAGTATTAGGCTACTCGTGAATTATTAATAATGTACAGTCATATGCATTATTACTTTAATGTCGCTATTATGTCGGGAGTCATTTTTGAAAAAATGTAATTCGGGAGGCGATGAGTGACTTTTGACAGCTGATAATCTTATTAATAATTAAAAAATAATGTACATTCACGTAACGTCATAAACATTTTGCATTGCAAATCAGTTTTGTTGAATCTGTAATTCGGAATTAAAGGAATGACACCTTGATATGTGATGGTATTATCAATAATTATTAATAGTGTACATTCATGCACACAATAACTTCAAAAAGGTGTCGTGAAACAGTTTTGTGGAAACTGAGAAAGAGAAGAGAAGATGAGTGTTTGACGCTTTGATACGTATAGATATTATGCCAAAATTAGATTACCCTTAATCTATTTTTAAAATACCGTCCCCAGTCCAGACCCCCCCAAAAACTTTCTTTGTTCTGTTTTGCAAACAGATACTTATTTAAAGTAACAAAATTAAGTAAAGTGTTGGAAAGCAATGTTGGCATACTTTTTGTTCAAAGTAATAGTAAATTAAACTTTTTTTCACATAAGGAAATAAAACATATAATGTTACAGATCATAAACATGTTGCTAAGCTTAGGTAAAGAGTTGAAGGCAGATTTACATAATTTGTTGAATGTCAAAACATGGTTTGGTGCAGCTTTTAAAATTAAAGTTGAAAACACAAAAGCAAGAAGTAGACTAGCATAACAACTGCAAACATTTCAATAAGTATCTTAACCCCCTTACCTCCAAAGAGGTAGGCAGGACTGCAACCAGTGCACGCACGACAAGTCGAATACACACGGTCCCACAATGTGATAGGTGGCAAGTCTAACGCCAACAGGGCATATACCCAATCCCGGGCAATATTATTTAAAATTGAAAATACACATTTTCTACTATTTTTGTTGCCCGACCAAGGATCGAAGTGGGGACCTTAAGAAGGACGCCGGACCGCTAAACTATAGATGCAATACATTTCAGTACGAAGATTCTTATTCAGTTGTAAATGTTCTAAAATTATTTTAAGTTATTGCTTTATTCATAAGACAAAAAGAAAAAATATATAGTACTGTCAAATGGTACGTATTAAGTCCCATTATTTTGTTGTTTCTAGCATACGATTAGCACAAGCAGAAGAGACGCAAATACACATCTTCTGCGACTGTCCAGCGTTCATTCAGGCCAAGAGTAAGCATCTGGAGAGGGGGGGGGGCACTTAATAAATCCCCAACATCTTAAGCTGATCAATTCCAGTTCTTAGAA
Source organism: Calephelis nemesis (assembly GCA_002245505.1). Taxonomy (NCBI): domain Eukaryota; kingdom Metazoa; phylum Arthropoda; class Insecta; order Lepidoptera; family Riodinidae; genus Calephelis; species Calephelis nemesis. The sequence goes on along the minus strand of NJDD01003385.1, from coordinate 334,845 downwards.
ACTCGGCCTTGTGGTATTGGTCTAAGCTTAACGAGTAAAAGTTGTGATCATAATAGATCTAGTTATGTCGCAATGATCCTCGGGGTAGCTCTACACGAACTCTTAAATAATGATAATAAAAAAAACGATTAGCACAAAGTAAGTTTCTGAATAGATAGAATACAAAATGGTATGGTTATGCTGATTCCGAAGATTTGCTAAGCTTTTAGTTGCTGTGTTGTGAAGCCTCGCAGTGAGGAGCTATGGTGTATTATGTGTGTAATTCGGTTTTGGATAGCTTCCGATGTCGTATCATCATAATAAATTACCGATAATAATAAGACTAACACTATTTGCAATAACTTCGACGGTTTTTATTCTTGCGACTGTATTTTATATAAACTTGTTTTGTTTGTCGGCAACATTCCAAAGCTAATAATTACTGATAACCTCATAAAAGTCACATATTTGCTTTCATCCTAACGACTTCATTGGATAATCCTCTACAATAAAGAAGAGTCGGCAAGTGCCATGCATAGATAGGGATGCATACGTTATTAATATTTCTTAACTGGACTAACTACTAATTTTATTTTTTTGAAGGTAAGTATACTTCTTTTGGCGCGTTAGGAAAAAATTATGAGCGTAAATTCTTACGATGCGCGCGCACACCGTCACGAAAAACCGACAAGATGAAGTTAGCTATAGATAACATTTTAGTTTTTTGTGATATTTTTATTAAATATTAAATAAACTTTATTTAACTAAATAATACACTAAAATAAAACTTTTAATGTATTAAATACCTTTTTTCTATGGTTAGTGCCATTTTGTCTACAAATGTAAAATAAGGCAAAAGATAAAATTTTTAAAAAGATTTTTATCTTATTACGCGCAAGAAGTATAACTTCTAACGCGTGTACATAAGTACACACACAATTTTTTTGTTATATATAACAGTGATTGCTTAATTAATGATTTAAAGTAGGCCTGTAATTTGTTATTAATATACACAACTTACGGCTAATTTCGATTTTTTTTTGTTAATTAATGAAATATAACAGTGATTGCCTAGTTACTGATTTAAAATAGGCCTACTCTTATTGAAATTGTCTGCAACAACATGAACTGCAAAATTGTAAAGAAATATAACAAAATAACACCTCTTTTACCGAGTCAACTGTTTGTACACCTGTAATGCTGAACTTTATATTAAAATATGCTAATAATTTAATTTCCAAAAATCTTGCATAAAAACCGACATCCATTTCAACAATAAAATCATCTATGTACACACGATAATAAGTATTTCTCTCGATTACTCAGATTTCCGTTTTGAGGTCCGGGCTTGATGTCAGTGGAAATACCTCAAATAAATAAAGGAATTTCTGAAATCGATTCACAAATAATCGTGATATTGATTGACATACAATAAAACTACAGGAATCGATGTTTGACCTGCTCTTTTTTCGAAGTCTGTTAAAAGTAATACTTGTTTTGAATTACTTATTCCTGGGAGATTTACGAGTGTAAATCGTGTTTAAAATACCTGTATTTTCATGTAATACGTAAAAAATATTTTACTCATTTGTAATCGTGTTTTTACTATTTAAAGCGGGCAAGGTAACGAACGTTGCCTAATTTCTGATATTCGTAAAGTTATCGCATTCAGTATAATATACTTCAATAATATCTAATGGTTAAAGCGTTTCGTTTTAACATTAAGTAACACAAATATGGACCAATAAGTGTAAACTTATCATTTTGAACAATAAAAATTGACATGATTGTAGGTTTTGGTATTCAATATTTGCATACCTAAGTTATTTAACTGCGGCCGTGTAATAGTTACGATCTCGTAAAACTTTTATTAAGGCGAAGGCATAGTTATACCGATTGCACTTAACAGTTGTAGTCGTTACTTGCATCTTATTAATCGACTACAAAAAAGAAGGAGAATCTCAATTCGACTGTATGTTTTTTGAATGTTTGTTACGCCAATAGCCAACCGATTTTGATGGTTCGTTTTAGAAATGTAGTTCATAATTATTGTTTTGTCCCATTAGTTTCATCATGATCCGACTAGTAGTTTCTGAGTTAAACTTAAAAGTTTATAGGTAGGTACATTATGTATAGGCACATTATGAGTATGATAATCTCATTTAAGTCAAAACCTACTAGTAGGATGTTGATAAAATGTACTTATGTGGGACCATTTCGGAAACAATTGTTATTTTTCGATAAAAGAATTATCAAATAGCGTTGTGGTACCCGATAATGTCGGACTCGAGATTACTCGACCCATAGCCAATCGATTTTGATGGTTCTTATGTAAAAAAATAGGTCGTTGTTCCGAGGTAGTCACATATTAGTTTAATCTTGATCCAATCCTCAATGATCTTGAGCCTTTGAGTTGCTATCAATAGTGCATAAATCAAATCGTTCAGCTATCATGACGACCTCATCGAGATAAGTGAAAAATGTAGATATGCAGTTATATGTGTTACTCAAAAACCATAGGTAGGATAAATAAATAAATATCCCTGGACAAGTCACACAAATTGAACCTAACCCCAAAGTAAGCAAATTATATGCTTGTGTTATGGGTGTTAGTCAACGATATTAATACATAGAAACACTTAAATAGATACTAGAATATATTTAATAAACACCCAGTCCTGGAAATGCAGACATCTAAATGTTCATCACACAAATGTCTGCCCCTGTCGGGAATCGAACCCGAGCCTGGCGGTTGATCGATGTAGTTAGGCGTGTACGTTAGCCACTCGATCAACGAGGCGGTCTCTGGGTTTTCTTTAAAAGTCATTCGGTAATTACGCTAAATATCGAAAGTTTTTAGATGAGCTTGTTTAATTTTGTTGGATGTTGATAAAATGTATGTGGAACCATTTTAAAAACATTTGCTACCGTTCAAAAAAAAATATCAAATTGCAACGTAGTATTCAATGGAAAAGTTGTAATCAGTACTTGCAGTTCTACTGTGCTTAAATTGTAAATGTTCTCGTCTAGTTTTTTCTTTAAATAGCATGTTGATAAATAAATGATAGAAATTGTATTTATTTTAAAAAGTATTTATTAATTAAAAAGAAGTTAACTTGGCCTTAACCCGTCGTGTGATTACGAGCTACGCTTATTACGAATGTAACTGCTCATTAGTCGTTGGTATGTCAAACATGTGTAGTTAACTATAACTATGCCATAGTGTGTTACTTGGACGGCTTATTTATGTCACTATTCCTTTCAATTTCATTTGAAGTTGTATCAATGTTATGAATAAAAAAAAGTATATTTCTGGTTTGCTTTGTATTTGGAGTTTTTTGAAGAATATTGGCGACAGTTTTCCCACTAAGCAATTATTCGGAGGCAAATCTTGGTTCATAAGTCAGCATAATAAAATCGATTTATCATCAAGTAAAAGAGACATTAATTCCAAAAATACATTTCCTGGTGGTAGAGTGCTGTGCAGCGATTGACCCATGTGACGTTTCACCACCTTACCTATTACTACCACCACAATGACTCTGTCATGTTCCGGTCTAGACGGAGGCCCGATATACTTGTACAATTGGTCTAGCATTCCGGCCACTGGACAGCGACGCACCTGTAACATCTATGGGGTCTACAAGCCACGGTTGTTTCTTACCATCACAAGACCCGTGTGTTTGATCGCTGACCTCTCGCATAAGAAAAGTAAAAAGTCACTGGTAAATATATACGTTTATGGTAACTCTGAAACCAAGCAGTCAAACGAAAAAGACTGATAGGGAAGAAATAATTATGACTTGTGGGTAAAATATACACCTGACGACAGATTTGCAGTCATAAAAAAATATTAGTTTGTAAATCACTTAACAAATTACACATAGAATTCAACCTTAAATTAAGCATATTATAATGTCTCTGTGTTATTAATAAATGGATACTAGAACAAATTTAAATTAGTTTTAATAAACACTCAAGTTAAGTCAAAGTCAAGTCCAACACCTGGACCGCTAGACCAGAGCGGCGATCACTAACTAAACAAGACTATCATTAAAGTATGATTAAATGGGCCATTGTCAATCAAACTACAGATGATAGAGTACACAACTTGACCAAGTAGGCATCCACGGCCCTTAGGTATTCCTGCCACCATAGTAATAGTGTCATATTCCTATCCGGAAGATGTTGCAGTGGGTATACTATACTAGCATAGCGCGCCTAACAACTTGGCACAGAACAACGACGCACATTTAATTTGTATGGTGTCTTTATGACACAATTTAAAAACTTATTTGCTCATATCTTTCACAATTTAGAAACTTATTTGTTCTTATCTGTTCTTACTGTTTCTGATCCTTTACTGCTACTGCTTGGTAGCAGTAAAACAGTATGGTTACTGTTTTTATTTGTTCTTACTGTCTCTGCTGCTATACTGTTACTGCTATCTTACTGTTACTATCTGTTCTTATTGTTTTGCAATTGCGCAACCAGTTTAAGGCTATGACATTTGGTCATCGTCTAGTCGTGGATTATGCCCCGGCTCTGTACAAATTTTTGTGTGAAGATACTAGATTTTTAGTAATCCATTTGAGAGTTTTCGAAAAAAGCGTGCTTCTCGCGTATCGGTTGTGACAAACATTGATAAGACTGTGGGTGGCTGTGAGCTATGACAGTCATCAATTACGCAGCCATAATAATATTTAAGCGCTTGAAATTTAGTTCATAGAACAATATTGTATTAGACCCACAAAACTAGTACCGATGTATCTAACATCGATACATAAACGATTGAATCGATTATAATAATCGATTCTCCATCCACAGGACGCATATTTTGCATATGATAAACATACGTTTATGAGTGTAATTTTCTCTAGAACCCGATTGCTTGGCACAATGACATATTGACAGCAGGAAGTGTCCACCGTTAAGGCAGGTTTGATGGAGTATGTCATCGTTGGGCCCCAGGCAGCAATTACTATGAGCTGCTTGAGCTCCGATAGATGATTTACGGATGATCATTTGCTCAGGGCTCCCTTTGAGAGCAATACGTGTTTGAACAAACGAGCCTTAACTTCAGTAAAGGGAAAAATAAGATTATAGTTTTTATTGAGAAAACATGAGGCACTTATTCATTATCTCCTTTCAAGCCTGTCATTTGGAAAATTTATTCAACTTATTGTAGTAACTGCAAATAGAGATATTTTAAGCTTTAAGCTATTTTACTATGTAATGTTAAAAAAATAATATGTAAAAACGATCTGAATATCTGCATTACTTTAAGTCAAGAATCTGTAACTGTGTAGAATACTGTAACTGCTATATATATAAATAATATAAATATATATAATAATAATATAAATATTATAATATAAATAATAAATATAATTTTGTTTCTTAAACCAAATATAAAGATACTTCCTGCTGTTAATCACTTTACTGTAGATTTCGGCAACCTTTTTTTCTGTAATCTCTCAAAGGGTAAAGAAGGATTTTATGCTATGTTTTTGGCATAATTTACTTTAAATTTGAGAAAGTTTCTTTATTTTTTTTCATTTTGTTAGATACATTAGAGGTCAATGAGATATATTCAAATAATACTTTTTATGTCTTTTGACATTTGACAATAAACCTAAATAAAAATTTGGTCTCATTAATTAAGTGCGAAGCAAGACATTATTTTTGGATAGGATTATTTTTGGATCACTGAAGAATACAACAAAACTCTTAGAACGAAGACAAAGAACATGTTTGTTCTTTATCATTCTACAAATACATCTAAGTCAGGTAATTGGTGCACTTTAGACTAAAATATTGACGATGGCCAAGAGATGATACAAATGGGGGCAGACCAAAGATTGGATGGGCAAATGACATGAAACGATGGAAAATTCTTAGCTGCAATAGGAAAAAGAAGACACAGAAACAACATCAAGTTATAAATAAAAAAAAACTGAAACAGAAAAAGAATTAAGATGGATATGATTATCAGTCCATCAAGGGGAAATGTGGATATATTTTGTACAATTTACTGAAACAGAAAGTAATAGAGATATTTAAAAAATGTTTTTCCAACAAAATCAATAATCCTTAAATTCAAATGAGAGAGATTTGTGAAGATCCGAAAACTGTACACCTAAAGCTGTTACACCTAAGTATTTACAAACAAGCCCATTTTCTCTTTAAACATAACACCACTTTCTACCATAAACCCATATCATTTAATAAGGGCATGTAATATTTGCGGCAACGTCAATTTAACTGCAGAATGCGTGTTATCGATATACGTTTAAATTTGCAATTACGGCTTCAATCGCCACTGATTTATATGATAATGACGGGACAGGTTCGACCCATTCACATGATATCATGCGCGGAACACAGAAGTCATGTGTATTATAATTACGCAGCGCGCTGGGTGATACAAAATATTGCAACTCCTAACGGTTTCTAAGGGATATTCTATAAATATTTGCAACTTCACGTAGATTTAAAGAAAATAGCTTTTTAAATATAGTTTAATGCATTTGCTTGTAGTTTCTGCTAATCGGATTTTAATGAAATATAATCAATATTACTTTTCGATAGTTGCTAGTTCTTCAGCTTGGTGCTTAGTAGTAGTTCAGTTTCAATTTTTTTCTATTAGGTACTTATAAATTTTCGCTTGATAATGTTAAATTATTTACTGGTGATTGGAATTAAATTCAAACATTGAAATAGTGCATTTTGATCTAGCAAAATAAAATAGTGTCAACGTTCGTATCCTAATGAAAAGAAATTTAGTGGACTCTTTGACTGAAGGAATGTATGTCATGTAGAAAAATTGACGAACGCAAGGGTGTATAAGCTACAAGAAGCGACACCATAATCATTGAGAAATAGTGCGAGACATGCATGCATCATTGAAAATCTTATGGGGGAAATCAGTTGACACACGCATCTTAGTCCTGTAGGGGCTTTTAGTCTTTTGCACAGTTGGCAGAGTGTATATCATTATCCTCGCACACGATTAAATTTATTGGCTACTTTACTTCCGAATAAGAAATTGACAACTATTAAGGTAAACTAGCAATGACGCTTTGGTGGCAAGAATAAACAAGGTAATAAATTAGAAGTCAGTCAGGACACAGTGATAAGCTTAATTTTACTTGATAGCTTCATTATTGTTCGAATACATTAAATTTACTAGCAAAACTAAATAAAATAATAACAGAAACGTGTTGTAGAATATCCCAATTACGCGTATAATTTGCGGCTGGTTGCAAGATTGTAATGAGACGGTGCCGTGGTTTATGTCGTCCGATCTGCGATTACGTATGATCACTATCGGACTTTTGATTATCCGGTTATTATTATCTGTTTAATAACATGTTCGAACACACAGCCAGGTCTACACTCATGCTATGAATTTATGCACAGATTGGTAGTGTTGTAACTTGTAAGGTTCTGGTTTCATAAATCATTTTTTCTACAATTTTACGATTATTTTTTGTAGCATAAGACACAAGGTAAACCAAAGAATATGACAAGAATATTGCAAAAAAAAAGTTAATTTTATTGTCATATAAACAAACCAAATGTTCTTATTATTAGTTAGGAAGGTCTGCAAGGATTGTGACACTTGGTGTTCGATACTATCTGCCAACCACGCAAGGAATTTAGCGTGCAGATATATAGGGTACATAGGATGCTTCGACACAGAATTTCATTAAAATGTTCTGAAGAAACATTCATAAAAATATACGAAGAAATTACGTATATCCTCCCATTTTGAAAGATGATTAAAAAATAAGACACACTACAGCGCCCATATGGCGTACTTTAAAAAGAATACATGAAGCATCCCAATTCATGTTCTGAGTGGACGTGCGTGGATTATTTTTTTGTTTGCTAAACGCACCTTTATTATGTTTGAAGGTCAGCCAATAAGCATACGGCTTTCCTGGTGTTATAGGTGCATTACTGTCCTGTGGCTGGGATGTTAAGCCTATCCAGCAAACCTCCCAGCTAACACACCTTTCGAGTCAGAAAATAACAGAGTTACTCTGAAGGCAGGAATAAGTAAGGCGTGGATCCCAACCCGGGTAATTTGCTGCACAGCACTCTACCACCAGTCTCTCAACCGTAATTTTCGTCTATTTTAACATATATGACTTGTGTTTAGGGAGCATTAGCATCGTTGATTGCAACATCACCGAGGATGAATAATAATTGGACAAATAACAACGTTAACGAATCAACTATTTGAAAACCGATCTATAGCCTCCTTGGATTGTTATCAAGACCTCATGAAGGGTAAACCAGTACAATGCTATCTTACTTAAGACGTAACGATAGGAAGCGGTACTTTCTAGTTATTTATAATCTATAACTGGATTATTGGAAAACATATTGAACAATAACAAAACGGTAGTTGAACCACGACGGTGTAGCGAGCGAACCTTTACCGAGATATAGATAAAACAGAAGCGCTTTGATAGCAGAGGATACCTTTTTAGCTTGAAAAAAGCTATATTTTTTTGTAACAAGAAAATAATCGTCTCTGTGGTTTAGCGGTTCGGCGATGGACTTGATTTTATGAAGCCTTGGATTCGATTCCTGCTTCCGCAAATATAAGAAAATGTGTATTTTCTTTAAAAAAAAGTACAGTTTATTTACAAACACTTGTACTTTCCACAATATATATTTATTTTTCAAGAATGGAATTCCACCAAGCACCGACGATAAGAAGTATAGAAACTACAAATAAAGTACACGTTTGACGATAGACTTGCCACCTTGTGGGGCCTAGTATCTCTGCCCTAGTGCGGCTCTACCTAAGTCTTTGCGGATACGGGCTTAAAGATATTTTATTTTACTTTTAAAAAAATAGTTCAACCAAGTTTGGAAATACCACTACTTTGGTGATAAGATACCCATTTACATAACGCATGTTCAAATTAACTGAAAATAGAGGTTTTTTGATATTTTAATGAAATATAAATATTTATTCTTATAGCAGTGTTATTTCATTGAAATATCAAAGAACCTCTATTTTCACTTAACTCGTTTATTGAATGAACATGCGATTATATTAGCTTAGTTTTAAGTATATTTTTTTTACTTAAAGTACCTATTTGTAACGTTTTGTTTTTGTTTAAAATTAAGATCAATAATTATCGGTCGAGGTATTAACGTGCACGCCTAACTCCACCGACTAGCTATGCTCAGGTTCAATTCTCATTTCTGTGATGAACATTTAGATGTCTGCACTTTCACACTACACTACACTATCTATACAAATATTTCTATAATATCGTTGACTTACACTCTTAACACAAACATATGATGTGTGTGTGTGTGTGTGCGTGTGTGAAATAGTAACTTTTTTTAGTATTGTGTAAGTGCTAATATCTTCCAGTGTATCTAGTTTCGCGGTAAGTATGATATCGAATTGTTCGTGAGACGTGACGTTCGTGGAGTGAAACTCTTTTGTAATGAGTTACTGTGAGTAACGAATTTGTTTATTTTTAACAAAACGCAATATTATTGCTAAAACTGTAACTAATTCGGTTGGTGATTTAATTTGGCTGTAACATTACGTAATTATCATCGTTCAGTGCAATACTGAAATGTTAGTTTGGTAATTCAAAAGCTGACAAAATACAAAAAAAGATGGCCACAGTTCGAATACGGTTGTCTAAATATACAAAAATTGAGAGAGAAATTAAGATCCCTTCAAATTTGAAGTTTTATTTTAAACATCTTTCTAAAAATTTGTTGACAAATAACTGACGACTAACTGAAATCGACGTTGTCTATAAAAAAATCTATATAAAAATCTATAAAAAAAGCAAACATTTTCTGCTCCGGATAAATAGTGGTAGGTACGTTTTTTTAAAATAAAAGCCAAACCAAAACACAATTAGGTATATGTTACTACTATACATTTTATGTACTTCCAACTCATTACACAACATAAATACTAACTTAAATCTGATTCTTCAAAAGGATACAGCAATATCTGTGTTAAATAATTTTAACTTGAACTTCATCATGTTCTAATCTAAAGAATAAATTCTTTCAAAACTACAAAAATACTGTCTGGAATCTAATCTATATTCATTGTTTACGTTACATTTTCCATTTTTTTAGTCAATATTTTCATTATTAACGTAAAAACGCAAAGTATTATCGGAGGCTCTCTTCTTGTAGGAGGCCCAGGAAGCCAGTTAGACTTTGTGAAACATATTTTTTCATTATAATTATTCACTTTGAGGAATGTTAAAGACTCCTCGGAAATACAAAAAATTGAGATTGTTATTTGGATGGTGATAATAATGAAGTAGCTGTTGTTAAAAAGCTTAATCTAAATAAAATGTTAAAAAACTTTCGCTTTTCTTGAACCTTGGTCACGCGTTACGTGCAGACATATTTATTTAGGGAACGCAACTCTAGAAAGCGCAACTGCCATATTCCTGAACTTGTGGCTACAAGTAGATAACGGAGATCACATACAAATAGGTGAACCGCTTTCCCTTAGAGAAACATATGGGATGTCCCATTAAATTTCAAAGTGACACTAAACCAACAGCACTCCTGGGGTGTTAACGTCGACGTAGTTCCTAGTGTTCCAAATGAAGGAAATCAGGAAATTTGCAACCTTTGTTTTTCAATCCTACAAAAAAATAACCATCGACAGGTTTGTATGGAGTGTAATAACTTATATCAGATTATCCAACATAATGAGCTCGTAAATATACTCAGTACAAAGTGCAGATAATCAGAAGATTCATAAACAAGCGACGCGAGCGCAATCGCCGCTCGATCGCCATTTGTCAACTCCTGTCAATTACTAGTGACAGATCATGACAAATTGACATTGACGCTGTCATTGACGACTTTATTATCTCATTGTGTGGTATGAAATGGTTTGTAAAAGATTTGTCATTTCTTGTGTAATCGGATTGTTTTGAACAAGTTATCTGATTGAACAACTTAAATTTTTGTTCAATATTTTTTTATTTGTTTTAAGTGTTGAGTTTAATATTAACCTGTTTTTGAAGGATAGAATTTTTGCTGCCAAAATGCAGATTTTTAATCTGACTTGGTCGCAACAGTCAAAAAATTTACATCATTTTTTGGCGCAGTACATCGTACACTTGATGACAAATTTTGTCATAATACTAGGACTGTAAAACGTGGTTACATACAAGGTAAACGTTAAATGTAGGTAGAATTACTTAAAGAATTTTTGTGAATTCAATTGCAATTTTTTTTGTTGAGAAATAGCTAACAAGCAAGCGATTCTCCTAGTATACCATAGATGTTATTGATGCTTTGCTATCTCATGTCCAGCATCTTAGGCTACGTATGCAATTTTACCATCTAGCAAGAAACAAGACAAGTTCTAGAACTGACAGAAGGAATAATTAAGCTGGCATACAGATCCATGCGATATGCTGCAAAGTCACAAAGCAAGTAGAATTTGTACGACTGTAAAGTAATTTTCATTCCTTTTTAAATCTCTGTGATTTACATATAAATACCAAAACTTTGGACCCCTTTTTACGAAAATTATGCTGACGGAGGAGCTTGAAATTTGGAACACTTATAGTTTATGTGTAGGAGAAGTGCAGAACGCTTATATTTTTCAATAATAATGCTTAGAATGTATATTTAATCAATTAATAAAACATTACCCACACTACCAAGCATTTGACACACATAAACAAATATATTAATGCTGATGATAAAATATCATAGATGGCGCACTAACTATTTAGTAAATAAAGTAGTTGGTCTTGAAAAATAAAGATGGCGTGCTTATCAACTAGATATTAAAATTTGGATATAAAAATATTAAAATGGTCGAATTTCGACCAATTAGCGACAACTAGTGATATTAAATGTGTAGGATAAGCTGCTACTTTACAAATATAAAGATCGCAAGTAAAGGAGATGGATATAAGTATCATTATAGAGAAATAAGATCAGGAAGTTAATTTCCGTGTCACATAGATAAACTAGAGCCTACCAAGTTATACAACGAGTCCACAATATGTAATCAGTTAGTGCGCATGTACGTTTGTAATGATAGGCTACCACACGCAGCTTAGGGCGGTTACGTTCTAACGTGAGAGGAGATCGGGGTATGACGATTTTAACCGATTGCCAAAAAAGTATGTTTGTTATCTCTTCTTAAAAGAGTGCTCCAAGTTGAGTTTCGGTTAAAATGTTCATATTGTGTAAGAGTTGTGGCTTGGTTGGAAAGCAAACAAGCAGATGAGTTGGGCGATGGTAATAGACAATCAAACTCGTGTTCCACTATTGTTCTTCTGAGGCTAGGTTGTTAATGCTAAGCATACATTTATAAGCTCCTTCATCCTACAAACCCGAAAACGACAGGAATATTGTCGGTCAATAGCAATCGAAGCGAGACATCGCAAAATTTAAAAAAAATCGTTGATTTTCTTTTAAAAGCTAACACCAGGCAACAAGGCAGGAAACCAGTTACTTAAAGAAAGCGGAAATCCACACGAGATAAAATCTCAAATTTTTCATTAAATATTTAATAAAATAAACGTACATAAAATACTTAAAATAACGTTACTTAAGTTCTTATTAGTAATTGAATTTTGTGTTTGTGCATTAAACATAATCCTTTCGATTCGAAAATAATTTGATTTGGCTTCTGTGCTAAAACAACCATTTCGCTTTTTGTGTTTGTTTATTCATTTTCATATTGCAGGAAAACTGTTGGTTTCCAAAAACTATGGCCTAATTTTTTATTAAAATTAGTCAAGTCAAAACACTATCTATTGAATGGCAAATGTCGCAGGCATTGCATTGGCATGTCACATACGAGGGTCAAACTGAAAGTTCTTAGAAAATCAAAAACTAAGCATTCTAGCAAGTTATTAGTTTTATTATAACTTTTCAAAATAGCGTCCATTTACATCAATACATCGCTGCATTCGATGGAACCATTGAGAAAAGCACCTTGCCCACTCGGCCTTAGGGGTCTCTTCGACGGCGTTTTGAAACGCAGCCACTGCTTCTTCGGCGTCCATAAAATGTTTTCCTCGAAGTTTTTCTTTCGCCCTTTCTTTTCTGTCGCCAAATAGTCGTTCGTTTGCCAGGCGGTGTGTGACGAGGCATTGTCGTGATGAAGGAGGATCCTGCTGCGAGGTCGTTTCTCTCAAACTTTTTCCAAGACAAGTGGCAAACAGTTGTTAGTGTACCACTCTGCATTAACCGTTTTCTGATCCTCTAAGACAACTGTCGCGTAATGACCTGTCTTTCCGAAGAACGAGGCCACCATCTTTTTTCCAACACTTCGACCTCTCTTCACTTTAGTTGGCAACTCTTCGGAAGGAAACACCCACTGAGCAGACTGTCTTGTGGTTTCCGGATCATAACAGTAAATCCAGCTTTCGTCACCCGTTAGTATGTCGAACACAGCATTTGAGTCACCTTCGTTAAATTTTTGGATCATTTCTCGGCACCAATCAACACGGCGGAGTTTTTGAGCCTCGGTCAAATTATGCGGTATCCAGCGGGCACAAAGCTTCCTGACCGCTAAATGTTCATGGAAGATTTTGTGCACTTGACTCATAACTATGCCTAGACTTGTCCGAATCTACTGATAGGTCACTCTTTTGTCAGTCTCTATCATACGCCGCACAACACTGATATTGTCTTCAGTCGTCGCTGTAGAAGGCCGTCCCTCACGCAAATCATCGGTGAGATTAGTTCGACCACGTTTGAATTCATTAAACCAGTTGTAAACTGTGGCACGAGATGGGGCTTTATCGTGAAAAGCCAATCGAAGTCTATCATAACTTTCTTGTTGACTTATATGACATTGAAAGTCATAAAAAATCATTGCACGAAAATTTTCTCGGCTTAAATTCATTCTGACGTACACAGACAATTTTCAATTTGCCGCCAAATCGTAAAACAAATGACAAATGAATGAAATGTATGCTCAATATTATTGGTAAAGAGTTCTATTTTCAAAATTTAAACTTATTTTTTTAATATAATGCTTTTAAGTTGCCAGTTCTAAAACTTTCAGTTTGGCCCTCGTAGGCGAAGCTGTAGGTGTAGGTTAGTATAGTATTAGCAACCCTGCTATTACTTACAAGGCCGGTCCGTTTGCGTTTACGTCTTTAAACAAAGGTAGTGTAAAACTGTAAGAAGAATATTTACATACATACATATCCTCACGCCAAGTCCCTTACTGGGTATGCAGAGAGTATCGAGTGCCAGACCTCACAATCCTTCAAGCGATCGAAGAGTATTTATTATTTTTAAAATTATTAAATCTGAGTGTGGAAACTAGTCCGCTAAGCTTAACTATCCCTATCACCTCAGTAAGAACAAAATTATAAAAAAAAATACATTTAAGAATTTTATACTATTATCAGAAGAACCGCTTAGAAACAAAGCATCAGACTTTTTATTTCAATATCCTACATACCTAAATATTATCCAATATAAGACTTAAATAAATCACGGAATCAAACCAGGAAACAATTTTGTTGCTCCCGCTGACTCAGTAATTTATTGCAACGTACCATAACAATATTATGCACGAAGGTGGTAACTATCTCAATCGAAAATTATAATTTAACACTAAGCTACACAGTAAGAGGAATATAAACTAGACTTTCTTATGATTGTTCAGTGTTCTATATTTTCATGTGTCAATTTACCTATAATTATTATGTATCTTATTATGTATTATGTATAACTATTACGTATATTATTATGTATTGTGTATAACTACTATGTATATACGAGACAGATATTATCAGTGACAGTAGTTGTGTGGCAAATGTAATTAAACGAGCGTTACCTATCTCGCAATTGGATAGACGAGATAAAGCAAAAAAGTAATGTGCCGTACTATTTAATCGCAAGACATGTTAAAACATATGATCCTCGTAATCTTACTCCACTTTAGTTATTAACAAATTATTAATTATCAGTTCACCCATGTCTACTTTACTCGGTCCTGATTCCTAGAGAATTTAGGTAAAAATAAACAAACATATATAAAAACAACGTCAGCTGAAATTAATCTCTATTGCTTGATATAGTTTCGTAAAATTATATGGCAGGATATGTAATGTCCATTTAACGTTGTTTAAATTTGTCTTCGCCGAGTTTTTTTACATGTAAGCGATTTTGGGTTTATGGCACAATCCCATAAGTTTTTACTTAGTTCCAGTCACTTGGGAAATTTTAATGAAAATAAACTTTTAAAAGTACAACGATCGTATCACCTGAACCTCCTCTTGGCAGTTTGACACAGTTCTGTATAATTGTAGCAATTTGCCTTCCTCTCAGTCTCAGGACATGTCAAAACCTATACACGTAACATTGCTCAACTTTGCCTTGATTGAGCTATTCACATGTAATGAATGTTTATGCCGATTTCTCGTTTTTTTTTTGTAAAAAGTGACACTAGCCTGACATGTAACCTTACCCTCTTATCAACTACCCGATATAGTACATTTGTACAAAAGGGTACTCGGTCTCAGGATATATCAAGTCAAATTCATGAACCTAATAAACTACAAGCTTGTCTTAATTATGTCACTAAAAAGTAATCAGTTATATTATCACATACATAGTTATCATATACACACTATATGGCATAAATGGGCATAAACCACAGTTCTACTCAAATCCAATTTCTTGAAATTTTTAAAGTGCAATAAAAAGTTATATCCCGTTTAACCTGAATATCCTCTAAACTACTTGACACAGTTCTGTATAATTATAACAATTGATCGTACCCAGTCTCAGGACATGTCAAAACATATCCACGTAACGTTGCTCAACTTTGCCTTGATGAAGCCATTCATATGTAATCAGTTGTGCGTTTATGCCAACTTCACTCAGCCCCAGTACCTCGAGGGCTTCCATGTATCGCGGTGGAATTGGCACGATTTGTTATCCAGGTTCGACGTATGACAGGCAATATTTTAAATAGAATAGGCTTGCAATTACTGTTTGTTGCAAATATGGATTTGGTTATTGGTTGCTATGTTTTGTAAGATGGTGGAATGAATTGCTGCTATGTGAATTTAAGATTTTGAATCGTAAAACACTTTTTTTATGTTTTCACTTTCTATTCTTTGCGCTTTGTGGAACTCTGTTTGTTACTATTTATAAATAATATTTAGCACATATCATATATTTTCTAGGTTTTGGAAAATTATTTAACCGGGTTCACTTTTAAATTTTCCTACAACTTAATTAAATAAATACTTTTTCTGGACAAGTTACACAAATTGAATCTAACCCTAAAGTAAGTAAATTATATGCTTGTGTCCGTTCGTTGACTAATACCCATAAATGTTAGTTAAAGATTCTAATACATAGAAATACTTAAATAGATATCAGAATTATTTCTTTATTTATTTAACACTTTATTGCACACAAAAAAAACAAAGATACACAAAATACACGAGAAGTTAAAAATGCACAAAAGGCGAGCTTATCTCTAACTAAAGAAATTTCTTCCAGCCAACCCAAAAAAAATGAAGCTGTGAAAATAAAATGGAAGGCATCATGTACAAAAAAAAAAACAATTAACTATAGTTATACTTAGAACAAATAAATAAAATATAATAATCAAGCGTGTAAAAAATAAAACAGGTATAATCATAATTATTAAAATATGTTAGTATGATAAAATATGAGTATGTTATTGTGTCAACGATAAGTAATGTTCCTTCAATCTTTTCTTAAAAGTAGGTAAAGAAGGGCTGTCACGAATCACGACAGGAAGGGAAATCCACAATTTGATTGATTGGAAAGTAAAAGATTTAGAATAGCAATTGAATTAATTTAGAATTAATTTAGGAAACAACCATTTAATATACAACAACACTATTAAACAAACAATAAAACCCTGAAAATACAGAATTTTTACTAATTTAGAAAAACATTAAACTAAAATATAATAAGTAGAATAATAAAAGTGTAAAAAAGTGTATTTGACATTAAACATTTTTTTATTTCGGTACTTATATCTGATATGATATTTAAAAGGGTGAACGTGGATTAAGTAGTAGGAAATAGCTATATTTAGTTAGTGAATAAGTATGTTCACACCTCTATCTTTTAAGAGAAATGCAGAGCCCAAACTTCTCTTAGTCTCACAATGTGACAGGTGGCAAATCTGTGTCCAAATCCAATGATTCGATCCCAATCAATCAACTATTTTATCAGGAAATATTGTTTCTACAATCAAAAACACATATCCAGTTGCCTTTCCTAATCAGATGTAATGATTTAATAAACGCCAACACCTGACCTGATACAGAAAAGACACTAGTTTTAATAAATTGTAATATAATTTAGTCATAACTTTGGGTCGTTGATATTTCAAGATTAAATCGCTCGATATTATCCAGGGCTGGTGTCAAGAGTCTCCGAAACCGGCGTGTTTGTATGAAAAGGATTATGAATATGGAAGAAGCCAGACTGGTCTGCTAGGATCGTGCGATTTGGTACTCGTTACTATCTTTCTGCATACGTAAGGGACTTGGCGTGATATGTATGTATGTATTATTTTCGGTCGCTTATTTTTTTTTTAATTTGGATGTTTTTTAAACAGTGCATCGACGATACCATGAGCAAATTGTGCTATAGTATAAAGGTTCACATTCCATACCCTTCCAAGTGTAACCAGAACATAGGCGGCAGTAATTACTTCCGACAAAAAGTGTGATGCAAGTGATTGCTTTCACAAGACACCACAATAGGCCATGAAATGAGCTGCCACTGAGCCACTGCGTTACGCATCGTCCGGTTACTGGTACCTTCGTAACTACTTGTCTATGTCAGTGATTCCTAAAGTGGGTTCCACAAAACAGACTTCCTTATAAAGGGCTTATTCAGATTTTGTTTAAATCAGTACCAGTAAGTAGGTATGAAGTTACACTAATAGTACCTAGGTAGAGAAGTACCTAGAGGTTTTTTCAGATAAATTAAATTTTAATGTCTTTGATTTGTATTTATTTTATATGGATCGCCATAATGTAAAAGGTTTTTAAAGTCATTCAATCATTTGTTGTATTAAAGTTTTGGAACACCTGATCTAAGGCGATACCCTAGGCTTCAACATGAAGGCAGTACAGGAGGAGATAGCGGCGCCAACAAAGAGACAGGCGTTAGGGGTAGCTATGTCCATTTTTGATCCATTAGGTTTTAATTACACCCGTGACGATCCAGGCGAAGCACCTACTACAACGGACATGGCGACTCGGCCATAGATTGGGCTAGATTCGGCTAGATTGGGACGAACAGTTACCAGTAGATTTGACAGAGACATGGCGAGGCTGGCTTGACGAGGTAAGAAAGTTAGAATATTTAGAGCTGCCCCGCGCCTATGGAAATATGCGCGCGCGACGGATATACAGCTGCACGTCTTCACAGACGATAGTCAGACTGCCTATGCAGCAGCAGCATATTGGAGAATTACCGACCCAGACGGTAATATCCTCGTCAGCCTAGCAGCCGCCAAGGGGAGAGTTAGCCCACTTAAATTTGTATCTGTTCCTTGGCTAGAATTACATGCCGCTTTACTGGGTGCACGCCTCGCCCAACACGTAATAGAGGAGCATGAGTACAAACCTAGTCTTGATAATTTTCATTGTAATAATTTTAAAAATACGACAGGGCTAATATTAAAACAAATCCGGTAAAAACCGTCATAATAATGACATTGTTTTTTTAAAAATAAACCATTAGTGTCCATAAATTAATAATTTTAATTGCTCTTGTAATATTTAATGCGTAATTACTTAGTATTAGTGCAACTTTTTAAGTCGGTGCTTTTAGTGATGATTCATATTTAAAATTTCTTTTTCGCTTACATTTGTTAAACATTTATTTTATTAAAGCGTCTAGATGGTGGCTGTTAATTGTTTCTTAAGCTCTTTATTTTTCTGCAACTTGTACGCTAGTTTGCAGTTGGTGCTGGCTACGTTCACCGTATTTTATTAAGTATATTTCAGCCTACATCATTAAGAAATAGGCAGAGACACAACCAGGGAATCCACAATTTGACGTGGCACTACATTCATTGAGTTGCTCTACGGACATAAAATCCGGGACCTTATGTGGTCAATGTCAACATCACTCATAAGACACAGAGGCGGTCAACATTATTACAATGTAGTATTTATATCCTAACTCTTAATTAAGGATAGATAGATAGATAGTAGCTTGCCTCCTGAAGAGGTAAGCAATGGTACAGGGCACTCACGACTACTCGAAGGCCGTGAGTACCACAATAGGTAGCAAACCTATCGCCAACCGGGCGGGGTTTTTATTGGAAAATAAAAAAAAAACTTTTCCTTTTAGGTTGCTCGACCCGGCGATCGAACCCAGGCCTCAGGAAGTCAAGTCTTACACCATATCGCTAACCCACAGACGTGATAAATTTGAGTTAACTTAATTTTATATACGAGATATCAATATTTGAGGAGCTTTCTCGTTAGAAGACAACAAATGACATGACCAACCTCGTCCATCATATCATAATATTATCCTTACAGTAAAGTCAACTTCTGATAAAATGCTTTTGCTTCTTGTCCCGATAATACCTGACGGGGAACAAAAACACGCGTTGATAAGACATTATCTCGCAAGTTTAAAATGTTCAATAATTCCTGGCAAAACCTACGTATAATGTATTGAAAAACCATCTTAACCTCGTCAGCTTTGAAAAAAATCCTAATCGAAGTTGGGCCTTCGCTTTATAGTTATATACTTCAGCGAGTCACACAAAGACACACTCCCTCTTTTTATTACACCCCTCTTTTTCCGTCTAGGGTTAAAAAGTAATTAGGTTTGTAACCTAGGAAGTTTTGGAGATTGAAAGTCAAACAAATAGATGGATGTTCTGATGCTAAGCTAAGCAGAATTTTGTAACTACTAGTCCAAATCACGGTATTAATGACAAATAAACTGACGTATCACATGAGAAAACTAACGCGAAAACTAACATAAAACTTTGTAGGTTCACATATTCTTGGAGGTTTAAAAAGTAAAATGTGATACTTTTAAATAAATTAGTCTAGGGAAGTCACGGGTAAAAGCTCGTTATCTACAAAATCAAAAAATGTGTAAGATTACGCACAATGGCTTAAGTGATACCAAATGACTAATGCATAATTTAGAAAACGGACTGAAGCTACATCTATCCATAAATAAAAAACGCGGGTAAGGCCTGGTGTATTAGCTACTAAATAAATATTAAAAACAGGTTTAAATAATCACACCCGTGACGGAACCACTGGAGTGTATACAGTGTGTTAAATTTTGTACAAAAAAATGTATGACAATTTCACGTTGATCAAGCTACCGACCTGAGAGTGGAACCAAAAAAACGCTCAGACCTTCTCAATGTGACTCATTTTATGAATGAAATAGGATTTTTTCGAACCGCGTCAAATACGTGCCTTCCTTCAGACACGACGTGCATTCATTTTAAATAGATTCAATTCCATTTCGATCTATATCAAACTTCAACACGACCGATTTTATAACCTATCTCAATAGTACATAAAGTTTTATTTGTATTACTAAGTGAAGTGGTATACAAATTCACAGTTTTCTTCAAGATGAACAACGTTGCACTACATTGATAAGAAATAGAAACGTAGAGAGGCAGATGTGGTCTGAGTAACGAGGTTTAAACTTAAACAGGATGTTCAATTTATTAATTTGGCTTTTTATTCATCATAATCGTTAAATAACATAATAAAGACAGATAGACAATTTATGCAAATCAACTGTTAAATTATTATGTCGACGGTAAAAATGATATAAGGTATAAGCGCCAAAAACCAAATTGTTCAGGAAAACAGTTTTAAATTTGAAATGAGAGAAAAATGTACATAACATTTGTATTTATTGTCATCTGACGAAAATGGAAAGAGCAGTAGAAAGATAAAAAATCAAAGCATCAATTGACATTATGTTTCGTTTGATTTGACACGATTTGGCATTGTTTTATGTCGCTTAGAACGATTGCTATTATTTTTATTTAAGGTAATTGGGCACAAGCAACAAAATTGTTAAATAACTGAAATGGGTACAGAAGACTAAAGTACATTTGATATCCCAGTATTAAGAGGTAGTATAGAATAAGCCACATTACTGTAAAATAATTTAAAAGAGTAAAGATGGATTTGTAACAATTTGCGTCATAATGCATAAAGGTAAAAGAGTATAAGAAACAGTGCGTAGTTAAAATAGAGAGAGGTTGTTACACATAAGCGACAACCTAAGCTACTTGAAAAGAAAGGTAATGTGGTATTTCCACGTAACCAGATTTCTCTATCAAGTTGAATAGAAAAAAAAACCTGCATACGTTATTATCTGGGCAAATAGAAACGTGGACTAAACATTACATGTTACACAATAATTTAATCACAAACAACTTAATTATGCATCATAATAAAAGTTAATCTATGCTAATATTATAAAGCTGAAGAGTTTGTTTGTTTGAACGCGCTAATCTCAGGAACTACTGGTCCGATTTGAAAAAATATTTTAGTGTTAGATAGCCAATTTAATGAGGAAGGATATAGGCTATATTCTAAGCAGACGAAGTCGCGGGTGGAAGCTAGTCAACTATAAACACCCAAAGAATATGACGTATACTTAACATCGTTTGTTGGTGCATACACATTGAGTTAGAATCCTAAGATTAAGCCAATAAAAGATAAAAGCCAATTCATGAATTATCAAAGTAAAGTAATACGGCATAAGCGGCAGAGACATATTAAAATAATATGTGATAGTAGGGTTTAACGACACTTCATCGTGAAATTTTGTTTTAATAATTGTGTATAAGAGACAACCATATTGCAAATTTGTGAAAGGTAGTAAGGTATAACCGACGTTTATTATTTTTGACGACGAAGGTAAAGGGGTATTAGCTCCAGCGTTCAAAATAGTCGTTTGGTGGTAGAGAGCCGTAAGCACCTGGAATCTTTGAGCAAGTTAGAAGTAAAACTACTGTAGTGACTATATGCCAAAAAGATGCGATTTTTACATGGGTACAAGCACCTTAGTGTTAAAATAAGTGTAAAGTTTGGTCGGTTACGAAATGTGACAATTCGAAAACGCAATTTTTTGCCTGGGCATAAGTGACAAAAAAGTCGTCGTACAGCCATGGGAGTAAGCGCATTTAAAAGAGCGTATTTTTTAAGTAGGATGACATTCATAGCTCATTTTCGACCAAAATGTCGCTTATGCCTTATTACCTTTTTACCGTCGATGTTATGTATGTATACTACATATCATTATCGTATTTATTCGCACTCTTTACGTTACTTTGTGGAAAATTTTACTTTATTTACACAATTAGCAAATTGTATAATTGTATGTAAGTAGCTGTAGAAGAAGCTCAAGGTGCTTAGCACAAGTATACCTACAATGGACCAATGTGATTACTGGCCCGCAACTATATCTTTACATAAAAAAAATATAAATTAAATTACGGGACAAATACCTCGCACAAAAACCCATTGAATAATTGAAATTAAACGTGGCCTTTGTTAATATTTTTAATTTTTATACGCCATACACATTTATACATTTTTATTTTATTTGTAAATATTTCGGCCTAGTTGCATAGGCCGTGGTCACGACGGAACTACGACAGAAAGTTGTAACTTTTCACAGGAGGATGTAGTGTCCGATGAGCCTGTCAGTTCTCCGTATAATTCTTCTATCTGTAAAGTCGCTGTCAATCTCAGTTCTGGGATAGTGCCCTCAACTCTATGTCCTTACATTTTACGGCACTTTTTTTATATTTAGCCCGGCACCAACCAACAATTGGATCCCACGCATGGGCCAATTTAAAACCGTCTTCGCTATTAAATTATTAGGCATGTTTCCAATTTCAAAAGCTTCACGTACTAGGCGAGGAATATAGTGGGATTCTGTAGAAACTGTTTGTGGTTTATAGTGGTTGGTAGATGAATTTAAAAGATGTTCAGCGATAGTAGACTTCTGCGGGTCATTTTTCCTAATCGCACTGATATACTAGAAAAATGACCCTTAGAAGTCTGTTATAGCTGAACATCTTTTAGATTTATCCACAATTCACCATATTCATAAATAATTAAAAATGTTAATAATATGATACGATTTAAGTTTGAAATCATATGTAAGTAGTCAATGTTGTTCTCAAATCTCTATTCGTGTTCTAAAATTAATTCTAATTACTTTAGACGTGACGACGTTAATCCAAATACAAACAAAACTACACTTGTGCATAGCTATTATATTATTAGTAGGAATAAGC
This sequence comes from Calephelis nemesis, assembly GCA_002245505.1. Taxonomy (NCBI): domain Eukaryota; kingdom Metazoa; phylum Arthropoda; class Insecta; order Lepidoptera; family Riodinidae; genus Calephelis; species Calephelis nemesis. The sequence goes on along the minus strand of NJDD01003385.1, from coordinate 311,537 downwards.
TAAGTTTGGACTAGTGCGTTTCAAATGGAAAATACTAGAACTTTGTCTGTCTATTAATTTTTAAAAATGTGAGAATGATCAGACAAACGGACAAATAAATACCAAGAAAATGGCTTTGAACCTAACCTATTTTTAAAACTTTTAACCTGCATCGGGATAAAGAGTACCAACCATATCGGGTTAGTAGATTCAGCGTAATGACGGCCAGGAAACAGACATACAGACAGAAAAGAAAAAGACAGACAGAGAAAATTCAAATAATGATATGATATTTTTAGTTGCTAAGACCTGTTTTTATAATAATACTAGATAAGAAGCCGGCTTAGCTCGGGTAAAATGTGACTCATAATATACATCTAGATGCAAAATGTAGGTACCTAGATATTTCTGTAGTCACCGGTTTTCAAGAAATATTAAAGGTATTAGCAAGACATAGATTCGTATAGCTTCATTCATTGTGCTTAATAAATATAGTAAATAAATACTGTCAAAGTTTTACACAAATAATTTTTATTTTAAATCAGCATTAAAAGTAAAGTAACATAAAGTAACAAAACAAATTGCAATGAGTACTTATCCGAGAATTTGGCAACGGTACTTATAAAGGAATATTCTCTATTACACATCACAAAACGGAACGTTTATTAGGTACCTACCCAAGATGGCGACTGTGATTTGCCTGTCAAGTGTCAACACATTAGAATTTAACAAAATACTCGACAATCCGAATTTTGCGGATATATGTTGTCGACTCAAAATCATTATTTTTTTATGTTTTATTATTCAGGTAAGGTTTCAATCGAGTCTACCGTACCCCTTGACGAAATTATTAATATAGATAGTATTTATTTGTCAAAAATGTGGTACTTACAATAAGTTGTTACAAATTTCCATGATCCTGCACAACTTATCTTGCATATAACGTTTAATGTCAATAGTTTAGTTGTTTGTATAGTTTTTTTTTTTATATTAAACTAAGCAATTCTTTCAATATATCATTTTTAACTATTTTAAACACACGATTGGTTAAATCTCAATAAAATATAATGATCTAAAATAGTATCAACCTGTATAGTGGTCACAAGTACGCAGGTCGCAGCAAAAACAGTTTCGACTCGTGAGAAGTCAATTACACGATTAGACACCATTAGAACTAAAGGTCTCCAGCCAACCGGACATGCCAAATGTAATACGACAATTTATAAGAACAATTTCACTTCGGAATTACTTTTACAACATCCCAAGTCTTTCGAATGTTTTTTGAAGTAGATTATTTTGTCCTAGGTATTTCATCTATTATCACACATCTAAGTATCTCCGTTAGAAACATATCTTTCGATGATACTTGAAGAAGAATATGAAACAAGAATGATATACAAAATTGTTTAGGACACTACTTAATACCTGTCCCTGTCGAGAATCGAATCCTAGCCACGGGAATATTTGGTAGCACGACACTCATACGCTTACTCTTCAATCACCAAGACAAGATAAACATATTTCTTAACGGTAACGTGAAATAAGATGAAAACACTGACCGCATTTGCGTCACTCAAACCAATAAAATAACAAAAGGCAAGTTTACATAAACTGCTTAACTTTCAAATACTAACGTAATCGAGATCACGACTCGATCCTTTGTGCAGATCGATACGATCCATCGATCTCGGAGGCGCGTTGCTGCGTGCGTGCGCGCATGTATTATGCACTCACATTCTTAGGGCCGATGCCTACGATTACCTTAATTTACTTCATTTTATAGGATTAAGCTCTTAATGTGACAAAGTACCACGGTCAAGCAATACGAAGTTGGATAAGATGCACTTTTTAATAATAAATAATAACATTAATAAAATTTATTGTTTTAAAATAGGTACACGTGGCTATAAATGTTTAAGCTTAGTTTATTAAACCGATATTTGCGGTGTCTACATGAGGTGTCGGGTTTTATTTCCATGTCGAGCAACAGAAAATTTGTTTTTTTTTATTTTTATTTTGGTTTAATAGTATTAATATACTCACGGCCCATATCCTTGAAGAGCTGGGCAGACATATAACTAGTCACCCACGGCTAGTCGAAGACACCGAGTCCCACAATGTGATAGGTGGCTGTAATAACGCTATACATAAGTCTATCGCCAACCGGGCATACATAATTCTAATCCCGGGCAACTTTGTTTTAATTAGAAAATTAAAAATACACATTTTTTATTAGTTTTTTTTTTGACCGACCCGGGAATCGAAAACGGGACCTCAAGCAGTCAAGTCGGACGAAGTACCGCTACACCACAGAGGCGATCACAAATTACATTTTAACATTAAATTTTGTAATAAAAACAAAATTGTTCGGGATAGGATATAAGTAAGGTAAGTTGGCTGGAGGTCGATTTGCCATATATCACATAGTGGGGCTAAGTATTACCTTGCCTACCTCTAGGATAAGGCAAGACACTTACTTAATTTCTTGCCTCAGGTTTATTTCAAGTGCTTATCTGGTCGATTCAGTTTGGGCAATGTTATGATGTATGACGTAAAATGACAGCACTGTTATGAATGAATTAAATGATATAACGCTAAAAATAAATAACTATCAGATTACATTTTCTATTGTAACATATTTACTTCTTACTAACCTTGTAAATATCTCAGTTTTGACTCCTTATATTTACTTGTAATGTGTACATCTTTTGGCCTTGTAAATATCTTTGTTTATTGACTGTTTTTGAGGATGGGTCCCTTACGATTAATGTTGCTCCTCTTTTTCCTTTCTTTTTCAGATATTTTTGTTTTTATTATTGTTGTGAATTATTATAAAATACTAAAATTTACAATATTTGACATCTTCAATAACACTAATAAAAGTTTGAAGATGTCAAATATAATTTCTTTTTTATGGAAAAATTCTAATCGACCAATTAGATTTCTTTATTTTAAATTGTTAATTCCAGAACAGGTCGAGCCGGTATAAAAGGGGGACGATCCAGCCATCTGGGCATTCTGAAGATCGTGGCATAAGTCGACGGAGAAAGCAATAAGAAGAAGTAACGGAGGAACTGCTGCCTTCTAACTACTATCTGGTGCTTGCTGTCTGGTGCCAGCTACCTGGTGCCTGCTGCCTGGTGTCCGCTCCTCGGTGGTTTACCCGAGGACCCTAAACCGGCGGTAGTTGCCCCGCCGGTGTACTTCTCTGGCCGCCTTCCCAGCGGCCCTCTTCTCCTGCTGCTCCTGGCTGCTGAGGGAAGGCGCCAAGGGGTCCTCCTGCACCTACGCCACTGAGGCCCGTAGCAGCTGTCCTCCGTGCTGCGCTCCGTGCTCCATCGACCAACTTCAAACCACCGACGTATCCCACGCCCATTTATTCCTTTTTATCCCTAGCCGGCAGAAACTTTATTGTGTATAGTGTACAGTGCACAGATATTTATTAAGACTTTTATTTTAACTTTAAATATAGTATACCTTTGTTTAGATTTTTATTTTAAGCCTCATATCAACAGGATTCCCTACCAACAGTCAAACTTAAGAAAGTTTGACTGTTTGTTTGTTAATTTTTCTGTTAATATAGTGGTGGGTGGTAGCTAAGCCACCCCCACTACGTTACACTATACAAATTAGTAAACGAGTTACACTTCTTTTCAAAATGTTCCTGAAAGTACTTTGTGTTAATTTGTTTAATGTTAATCTATCTATTAAAAGAGATAAGGATGCGATGGAACCTAATCATTTTTTTATTTGTCTAGTGTTAACATTATCACACAGATTGTATTTATCTCATATTAAGAAAATTTTGGTGTTAATAAAAAATTAACTAATAGATTACATTTTATTACTTTTTTTTATCCTACAAAAGTAAACTTGAATTAAACCTTCGTTAAAGATACACAGTAACTGGTCTTTGTCGTAGTAGAAACCCGATAGGCATCCAGCAATAGGATCGTTAGTTAGTGCAACGCGAAAGCTATTGCGGGCATTTTGCTTGAAATTAACAATTATGGCTCTACACTAGATTTGTATGTTTGAATGTTAGAATGGACGTGAACTGGAACGCTGGCTAACGGTAGTCTAAGAGGAATTGTATGTAATCCTATTTATATTATTGGCTTCCGTATGTAATAATATATGTGGATTGAGATATTTGTTAGCTAACTTTAGATATGCCTAATATAAGAATCGTGACACTTGACACGTTGCCTACTCCAAAAGTCACATCGTCTTGAAAATGTGTCTGTATGTTGAGAGAATTATTATTCCTCTCCGCCAAGATGGAGAATATTATTGTTATTATTACATTAATTGACTCTGTCATCGAAAAGTTGCTTAGTTTGCTCCAAAGCTCTAAAAGTTATAAAAAATACTAGATTAAGGCTAAGAAATAGGTGGCCTAACTCTTTTAACATCTACAAAACCAAAGAAACGAAAGCTTTTTCTTGAGAGTTTTTTTACTTATTTATTTTTGTGACCAAATACTGTACAAGTGATGAATTAATGCGATATATTCTCTGCCAGCAAGAAGAGTCTAAATTAGAGGTTCCCAAACTTACTTTATGTTGCGTCGATTATGAAAATCAGTAATTCTGTAGGGACTCCGTTTTTCCTCGTAATAAAACCTCAATAATTATATATTTGTTACGCCTGGAGTTTGATAAAACATTTTTTTAGGTTTCCTTACACTTCCCTACCTCTCTCAGTTTCCAGCGCCCACAAGGGCCGTTATCGCCCACTTTGGGAAAGACTGGCCTAAATGACTGTGGGGATGCTGGAATATTATATTATATGAGAAATGAGCTCAAAAAGGAATATATAATATTATGTTTTAATCATAAAATGATAATTTAAAAACTAAAGAAACATTTTAGGAATACTTTCGTACGTAATTACATAAATTGATTTGACATATAAATAGTTGTAATTGGTTTTTTATATAGCAAATATAATCATAATTATACATATCTACGAATTTACTCAAATACATGCAATACATAAGTATCATCAATTATTGAGTTAATGATTCTTTAATGCGTGTTTAAACGCCATCTCAGAAGGAGAGTTTCTAATAGGAAGCAAATTCTAAAGGTTTTTTCAGTTTTGAATAATGAATAATTCGTATCGATAATTTAAAATTAAAAACGTTCAATGAACCCCTAACAAAACCTGTACATTATGAAGCCAAGAATCTATATATGTACGTGATGCCAAAACTTTGGACCCCTTTTTACGAAAATTGCGCCGACGCAGGAGCATAAAATTTGGCACACTTATAGTTTATGTGTAGGAGCAGTGCAGAACGCTAATACTTTTTAATAATAATGCTTATAAAGAACATTAAATCAAAAAATAAAACATTACGGACACTACCATGCATTTAACACACAAACAAATATATTGATGATAACGATAAAAGATAACAGATTTCGCACTAAAAATTTGGAAACAAAGTAGTTGAGAAATGAAGATGGCTATCTTATCAACAAGTTATTCAAATTTATCATGGTCGAATTTCGACCAACGGGCGACCACTAGCATTTTTAATTATGTCCTCTTTCCAACAAAAAGATAAGCATTGAAATCGGTTAATCCGTTTAAAAGTTATTATGCCACAAATAAACACGGACGGTTAAAAATGGACAAGATTTAAGAAAATTGTTGTTAATTGTTTTAATTTGGCAGTGTTAATATATTTTTTTTAATCATTTCACTTTACTGACATTATAATCCTACTATTTTATTAGGCGTAAAAAACATTAGTGTTGCAATAAAACAGTTGGGAAATTCAACGAAACATAAAAAAAGTTTAAACATAAACATACCACAATAATGAATACGTATAACTTGGCTGCACCAACGACTCCTTTATCACGTTTTTTATGTTATAGGAAGGTAAACAACCAGACGGATTTCCTGATTTTAAAAAAATCACGCCGCCTAGAGACATCAAAGGTCGTAATGGTGCGTTGAAATAAAGGTCGGGATGTTAGACCTCGAGCAAAAGTAAGTTTACCGGTTACCTTGCTCTCCGAACTGTAACCCGTCAACGGCAAGCGTTGGACCTTATGGCGGCAGGAATAGGTAAGGCGGTGGTACCAATCTGGGCGAGACGCTGCCAAACTCTAACACCTAGTGGGATGTCACGGAGTTAGTGACGGTAAGCCTATGCTCGCCTTTTATGAGCTGCTTGGCAGGAAGGCAGATGGACTATTCTGCAAAGGAGCTCAGACCAACATTTGATTTCCGCATCTTTAGAACCACCTTTTAGGTAAGTAGTTAGAAGTTAAGATTTAAGGAATTTTGAAAGAAACATGAGTAAACATATTAGATACCTATCATGAATTAGTATTATGAGATGTTAATATTTTTTAGTTATTAACTTTATTAATTATACCACTTAAGGTAGCTTGCACATTTCTGGGTTAAACATTTAACTCTGAATTCTAAGTTAGCTTCTAACTTATACTTTAATCACTCAATATTTGATAGCTTAACTCATTATCATCAGACGTACAAGATGTCCAAGGTATGAAAATGAACAGAGCAGTTTTACCAAAAAATGGTAAATCAATAAGAAATATCATGAGGTTTTATAAATTTGTACATATTATTAGAAAGTAATTATTCAAGTAATATGCTACTGAACAACTTCATTGCCCTAATAAAAAAGCTATTATTAATGATTGTTTAGGCGAATCAACAAAACATGTATCGGGTTTCAAAATTTGTGTTTTAATACTTCAGATTATCTTGTATTTTGTAAAAGTTTAACAAGCTGCGTAGGAGTATAATGATTAGGCGGGAACAGACTGCTACATCATCATTGCACAGATTATATGACGTTGACAGCTACTTCTTCTTATTTAGCGTTCAAACGGCGTTAACAATGATCTTAGTGTACATATAGTGTGAAACGTTCCTTTCGCCAACTTACAAACCATTGTTAGTGCCTATTTTACGGTACCCTCCGAACCGGAACAGGTCATGACGTTATGGCGGCAGGAATAGGTAAGGCGGTGGTACCAATCCGGGCGAGCCGCTGCCAAAATCTACCACCTAGTCGGATGTCACGGTGTTAGTGATGGTAAGCCTATGCTCGCCTTTTACGAGCTGCTTGGCACAGGAAGGCAGATGGTCTATTCTATAAAGGAGCCCGGACCAACACGGGGACTTTTCATCAGCTAAGTTGAAGATTGTTAATCTTAGCTATATATGAATTACAAATGTTACATATTGTGATAATATTAAGAATCTTCCCCAGTAGCATCGTAGGTATATCTGTTTCTTACATTTTTAATCATTATTCTTCCCACATGATCGAACCAAAAATTTTCACATTATCACTTTCCTTCGATTCCACTTCCCGATTCGATTCCCTCTGATCTCATTATTGCAAACACTTATGTCGAGCGTAATATTTCGAATTTTTCGTAGCAGATGCACAATGCGCATATTAATGGATGTACCCGGGTAGACCTCGGCTAACATTACACGACCAGATCGCTTGGCTGTTATCCAAGGGCATTATCAATAGCCTTTCAAACAGACGTGTGAGTATGAAAATTAATAAATGTGGAGGTTGCTGGGATCTCGATATCCGCTGCCTACTCCGCGTAGGATTAACCGTAAAGATATGTATGTAGGTAGCTATGTTTGTAGTTGCTGTGATATTCCTTTAAACTCTGGGCTCTTTTTAAGAATATTCCATCTGCCTTCCTGCCAGGCAGTTCGTAAAAGGCGAGCATAGGCTTACCGTCACATGGTAAAATTTTGAAGCGAGTTGCCCGGATCGGTATCATCGCCTTTTCTATTGCTACCGCCACAACGTGAGGACTTGCTGGCAACGGGTTCCGGTTCGGAGGATAAGGTAATCGGTATATCTACTTTCACTGGAGATCTTTGTTGTTGGTTGGCACCAACCTGGACCTAGTTGGCAACGCACTATTACCAGTTTCGGAATCTCTAGGCACGTTAATTTCTTACCATTAGGAAATACTTCTGCTCGTTTGCCTTCCAATTCCATTAAAAACTAGACACAAAAGGTCACTTTTTAGTAAAATATCCTATTAAGCAACTCTATCTAAATTAAATTTTCCTATGGCAACAAGATGACTTAATTGGATGTTATTTACATAAAGAAAAGGTATTTGTGAAATATTTCAATTTTGTGTAGAATTTCTTTGAAATGTTATAGATCACTCTATATTTGGTAAATTTAATTACTTTAGGACGGCAATATTCTAGAATATTACCCTTGTTTATCCGGGTCTGCTAAACAGGGTGCCACAGTAGAACCACAAAAAGCCAGAGTGCGGTGGCTATACGCATTGTGTAGCTTATGTAAAAAACAGTTTAAAAAAAAATTGTAACTCCAAATTTTTTTTGCAATTAGAATAGGTTAGGAAAGTAAACCTAGTAAAGTCAATGACATAGGCTTCGCTAGGGTTACTTTACGGTGCTATTAGAAGGGTTGCTAACACCGATAAGATATACTTAGTAATGTTTAGTTAATTTAATCGCCTATGTGGTCTAGCGGTTCAGATGTTGGACTTGATTGCTTGAGATCCCGGGTTTGAATCCCGGGTCGGGCAACTAAAAGAAAATTTGGGTTTTCCAATTTTCTAATAAAAAAAAAGTGACCCGGGATTGGATATGTGCCCGGTTGGCCATAGGCTTGCCACCTATCACACTGTGGGACTTAGTGTCTTCGGCTAGTCGTGGGTGCCCTTGTTGTGCCTCTGCCTAACTCTTCCGGGATATGGGCGTGAAGATACTTTTTTTATTTAATTTAGTAGGATTGATTTTTTTTGCAGTTAGATTTTTTAAAGATTTTTTACAAAAGCTACACAGTGCGTATGGCCACCACGCTCTGGCTTCTTAAGTGTCTACTGTGGCACCCTGTAAATGATAGACCATCTGACTTCCTGCCAGGCAGCTCGTAAGAGGCGAGCAAACGTTAAATGGATCATTACCACCAAGACCACTGGTAGTAGAGTGCTGCAACTCCTCAGGGTAGGGATCCAATACCTTACCTAATCATGCTGTCATAACGACATTTTCTTGTTCCGTTCTGAAGAGTATGGTAGCTGGTAGCGACGCACCTACAATCAAGTTGTTGTCAGTAGGCTAAGGTTATCTCTTACCACCAGGAGATCATGAGTTTGTTTCCTTTTTTTTACGTGAGAGGTCAGAGATCTAGCACACCGCTCTCCTTATGATAAAAGATAATCGTGGCCTATAGACATCATAGATGTTACAGGTGCGTCGCTGTCCTGTGCTGTGTGTGTGCCTATCACTTAAAACAACATACCCACTTTCTGTTATATTGCGATCTCGTCAGCCTAAAGTAGAATTTCATTTAAAACTTCAAATTGTTTTCTGTGCACCCGCGTCCTCATCAGCGCTAAATAAATTTACATCCGAAATTTCATCCCCCATTATAGTCCTTAGGTTCCAGACAGCATAGCACAAAAAATTGCTGGACTTACTGTTAATCAGTCATCACAAAAAACCTGACAACAACAAACAGTGTACATCAAAAGTGGTAATGGTGCGTTGCCAACTGAGGCCGGGATGTTAGGCCTCGAGCAAAAGTAAGTTTACCAACTACCTTATCCTCTAAACTGAAACACTCCAACGACACGCGCTGATGTTACGACTTGTAGTGGTAGGAATAAGCATTAATCTCTTTTTTATGACCCGGAGACGGATCAGTAACTCTTTTTTGTGTCGCAGATGGTAGTAGCTGTCTTATAGTTGGGGTATTAAGCCAAACTTACAAGCCGGCTAACCTACACTCCAGCGAAACACAGTAATGGCAAACTCCTGTCATCATTTAGGCAAGAATAGCTTATAAATCCCTAGCCGGACAAGACAGTGGTCTTCTTGGTAATAACCCATTTGACCTATACCCGCTTCTTTCTCATGCGGTAATCATGAAATAATTAGGTTCTGTTGTGTCCTAAAGCGGAAGAGCACAGTTTACACAGTCTACGGAATCGCCGGTAACAACCTTCGACATACACGACGTATGTAGAGATGGGACTAACATATATCGATATTCGCTTATTAGAAAAAATCACCATGTATATTATTGTTATAATTATTATGACATATTTAACCTGATTAAATAACTAGAAGAAACTTCAAATTAGTCAATTCTTTAGTGCATTTTTTTAAGAACGATGCAAAAAATATTTATACATTATTATTCATAGTTCTTCAAAAATAGGGGAGGGTAGAATTACCGGTAAATTTGCGCAATATGCCTAACATCTCAGCCTCAGGACATCACATTTAAAAGAACATCCAAATTATGAAAGATGATTTAATTCCATCAATTTAACACTTTATTCTATAAAGTAATTACATTTAAAAATATCAATAATAATTAATCACCACGCACAATTTTCATTTGTATCGATGTAAACAAAGCATTCAAATGATTCCCGCCGTCTGCACTCCCATGCTTAAGCTGGTGTCTCGTACTAGGTTGGTACATGAAAACATAACAACAAGTGAACTATTTTTACCGACTATTTAAAATGAATGTTCAAACTAAAGATTTTCGCCTTAACTCTCTTACCTTAAAGTTTGGCCCGTATTTTAAAAGTTACCCTGTATAACTATAATTAATAGTGTCTACACCTACGCAGCGGTTTTCTTTTAGCACCAGGATAGTCCTGTGTTTGTTCGCTGACCACTCTCATATAAAAAATATATAACGTGAGTACAATGTTTGAGTACGATGGCCAAAAAGTGTAGCTTTTCCTGTCCCAAGTGTGTCAGTGCTCGCCATTGTGGTATTTCTATTCGAAGGTTCGCCAAAAATATTTAGTAGTTTAAGTTATTTCTCTGCATTTTGGTGCAAAATAAAGAGTTATTGTATTGTATTAATTGTTTCGTGTCAATTTGCGAAATGTGCTATACATCTTAACATCCAGAAATTCGTCTACTGGGTGCCTTTATTTTCTATAACGCATTAAAGAGTAGACCTATGGTTAAGAATATACGTTATAAAAAAATGGTTATTATAGTTTCCTTTATCTCGCTGTTTTGTCTTTGTTATAATTTTTCAGATTTAACAGACAAGTGAAAACGTCAAAGTCCAAATATTGACATATTATTATTAGAAGTTCTTAAAAAACCATGACGTTTTGCTAATTGAGATCACTTGATAACAAACTAACTTTTTCCGAGACCCTAAAAATAATTAAAAACTCCAACCACTTAACTGTGGTACGTTAAATCTCATCTTGGAAGCTAGATAATTATCCTGGCGACACTCCAAAGTGTCGCGCTCATTTCAATTAGCTGTCTTAAATATTCAATGTCTTTAAAATAGGCTGCGCGATGGCATGCCCCCTACCAGCTAGTTCAGGAGTTTCATTACATTTAAAGGTTAACCGTTGAATTTAATTTTATCTTTATTTTACGACTTTAGTGTTATAAGGTTAATTTGTTATTATTACGTGATTTTGTATAAAATATTGGTTTCTAACATCACATTTTATAATAGTTTTGCTTTTGTTTTTTAAATTAATTTTTCGTTTCGATCTTTAAATTCACCAATTACTGTTTTTATTTTTATGCCAATTCTGCAATACATGTAGATATTTTTTACAATACAAAATTTTCAAACAATTAGACTAAAGTATTTTAAGAGACTTCTTAAATAAAATACTCTAAATATTACCAAAGAAATCATCATAAAAAATTAACATAAAATTCCTTTTGTATTGTGTCAGTCCTTTTTGCTGATACAGTTTTAACAGCTAGGTGTAATGCTGCGATTATAATAAAATTATTTACATTGACTGTACTTTTAAAGATTAATAATTCAAACCTAACTTAAAAAAAACATTAATCAATCTGCAACTAATCAATGGTATAGAGGTCAGTGGATCTAGTGTCAAATAATCATTTTTAACATGTTCATATCTAATCTTGATTAGAACTAAAAATGTGCAATCTCATTTATCAGCATTTAAATCACGTCGTCACATATTTGTAATCGATATCAGTATCGATATATCCGCATCGATAATGACCAAGCGCTCACGGAATGTGTCCGTGGCCATCACTAGACGCACACGGACTGATGATCATTGCCGGCGCATGCGCACTATAAATAATATGTTGTAAAACGATTTTCGATAGATTAATCTGAATCGTGCGCTTGGTCGTGCGCCGCCGGGGCAGAAGAGGGATCTATTGTGGATCGATAGTAAACTTATGATCTTACAGACCTGCAAAGGTATCATATTTTTCTAATCAAGACTAAAAATCTTATGGATAATCCCATGCGCAAATTTCATGTTTGTTGTTACTTCGCGTTTTCACATAACCATTGTAAAGCATTATGTATAAGAGGTGAATCAAACTTAGGTATTTGTAGAAAATTGCTTTATATTAATGGAAATGCATAAGGTATTAAAATATAGCAGTATAATAATTAGTCAGCTGTGATAAATTCCTACTTTTACACAAATCAATGAGTTCTTCTGATCATCAGCATCACATGAAAAGTAGTCAGGTGATATATCTGTTCTTGACTATTAATTGTTGTGTAACAAATAGTTTTACATAAATTTGATCAGTTGTAATACATTCCTATATCTATAGTAGTCAGTGCACACGCGAGTTCATAAATGACATTTGCAGTGGTGTAGGAATGTCTAACTGGAACAACATGCTGAACTACATGCTCGTTAATTTGAATATCCCAATATGGATTTTTTCCATTTGTCTAATATTGTCAAATAACTTTATCTTCAAAAATCGTTTTTGAAAAATATTTAGGTCTGTGGGTAAGGGAGATCACGAATTCACCTGTCTTCGTCTATATTCTATAGCATGTAACTTGTGTGGTATTCTATTATTACATGTATGATCATTAATAATGTGATATACATTTGAAATTTTTTTTTAATAGATATTTAAACCTACTAGTGGTTGCCCATTAGTCGAAATTCGACCATTAAACATTTCATTTTTTTAATGTTCAACCATTATTGAAGTTCTATTGTTAATTATCTATTTGATAAAAACGCCATCTACATTTACTAAGATCAACTACTTTGTTTCCAAATATTATGAATATAGTTTATGTATCATCTTTGATCTTGCATCGTTATCAATATTTTTTGTTTGTGTAAAAAAATGCATGGTAAGTAAATGCATGGTAGTATTTGTAATGTTTTACTTTTTCATTTAATGCACTTTATAAGCATTATTCATTAAATATTAGCGTTCTACACTTTTTCTACACGAACACCATAAGTGTGCCAAATTTCATACTTTTACGTCCGCGCAATTTTCGCAAAAAGGAGTCCAAAGATTTTGCTTTACGTATTAATGTCATGATACTGGTCAATCTGCATTTTCACTCGCAGCACTGAAATCATTGATATTTTGAATTACTATCAATAACTTTGTTAAAAAAATTAAAGTTATAATTTTAATAGTCAGTTCTGATAAATTTGAAGGTCTATGGTGGTCAGCGCGCACGCGTGTCCGTACGTAGTACCTAAATGAACGTTCGCAGTCTTGTGGGAATGTCTGATCGGGACTATTTGCTGAACTACATGCGCCCATCTAAACGTCGGTTTACGAACTATTTCCTATTATTTATGTTATATGGGAACCAAATGACCTGAGGTCGACAAACCTTGGCCTACATGTATGTCTGAGAATTGTTCAGAGTAGGATTCAACGACTTATTTAAAACAAACTTATATTAAAATTATTAAGAATTTTAACATTTACTGTTAAAATCATTTTTAATAATATTGACGAGAAAATGTAAATTTATATACCATCTAAGCAACGAAGATAGAACTAGATAGAATTTTTAAGATTTATTAATTATTCGCAATTTTTCTACCATTTTGTTGATTTATGTTTGTTTGCTAGGTGGTGGACTCAATCCGCAGCGAATCGCCCGGATTGGTACCACCGCCTTACCTATTCCTGCCACCATGACGTCAGTGCTAACCGTTGACGTGTACCGGTTTGGAGGCTAAGTCACTTTTGCTCGAGGCCTAACATCTGGGATGTTGGCAAAGCACCTTTACCACCTTTGGTGTCTTTAAGCGGCGTAAATTTGTTATCGTCAGGAAACCCGTGTCATTATTCTCCTTCATAAGTAACATAAAAAAAACAAAAAAAAATATTAAGACCTGTAGGGTTACTCTTGAATCTCGATATCATGCGTTTTGGAAATTGAAATCGTATATGTCATTTAGGTACTTTAGAACACAGTACTAGCGGATTATTTACATTTATTTACAAATAAATTCAACGAATCCGATAAAATAATTTATCGCTTACTTAATGTTAACAATTTTATAATGTTAAAAGAATAATTTAATGTTAACAATTCGCCAGTATTGTGTTCCAAAGTACCTCAAATGACTTACTCGATTCCAATTTCCAATATTGCACGAATCGAGCTTCAAGAGTAACCCCTACTGTTTATTTTCAATAGTGACTTCTTTCTGTTTAATGTTTTTTTAAATATTAAACAGCGTTAAAAGATTAATGTTTGAATATGGTTTGTAGTTATATATTTCTTAGCTATGTCCAGCAGATTCGTTGGCATTTTAAAATTATTTACTTTCTCTCAAATAGTGGGATGTATGTAAAAAAGTAAGAGATCAAGAGTATCACGCATTTTATGACATTAGTCTGGATACTGATATATAATGGGTGTCTCGGAAATATTCTTGCAATTGAAATGTTTTTAAGTCAAACAATCAATCTTTCCTAGTTTAATTTGCTACGCAACACTCAGTCTCTCCGTAAAGTGTATCTTTACGCTCATATCCCCGAAGTGGTAGGCAGAGTCACAACCAGGGCACCCACGATTAGCCGAAGACACTAAGTCCCACAGTGTGATAGGTGGCAAGCCTATCGCCGACCGGGTACATATCCAATCCCGGGCAACGTTACTTCTATTAGAAAATTGAAAATATGCATTTTCCGAGTTTTTTTGTTGCCTTACTTACCTTTATTAAACCCGGGACCTCGAGAAGTCAAGACCGATCCAGACCGTTAAACCACAGATGCGATCGTTTTGAAGTTCGAGGAGGATTTGTAAATATATTTTTTTTTAAACTGAAAGGGTGACATTTCAAGCTCTTACTCCCACAAACAGCGTCCTGGATAGAGAGCTTTTTGTGAACTTAGTTGTGATTTGTTATATGTGATAAGATAACGAACAAGCAATCTCATCTCCTGATGGTAAGAGATAACCATGGCCATGAAGACTTGTGCAAGTCTACCGACTACCCTACTCTCTGGACCTATACATGAGTGTGTCGTTATAGAGACAGGAACATGTAACTCGACAGTAGGGACACCGGATCGGAACGTGACATACAGAAATAGACAAGACGGTGGATCGCTACCTGGATGCGCAGCACGGTATTCTACCACCAGTGGTCTATTTACGTCAATTACGGTAGTCTATCACGAGTTGCCTGGCAGGAACTCGGACTTTGATTCGGACCAACAAGAGGAATGTAAATCATATTTTTTATATTAGTTTACATCACTAAATAACAACAGAAGCACAACCAAGGCACCCACGACTAGCCCAAGATACTAATGCCCGATTTCACCAAGAGCTCCTATATTTTAGGGGACTTTTAACGTATTTTAGGGGACTGTTTTATATGGAAACAGTCCCATAAGTAACGTTAAAAGGTCCCCTAAAGTATAGGGGCTCTTGGTGAAATCGGGCATTAGTCTCACAATGTCATAGGTGGCAAGCCTAATGTCAACCGGGAACATATCCAATCCCGAGCAACATTTTTTTATTAGAAAATTGGAAACATTTCCATTTTGTTGCCCGACGCGTTTGTCAAACCCAAGGCCTCGTGAAGTAAAGTCTAACACCTGGACCACTAGACCACAGAGGCGATACACGATTACATAATTAAAAAAAAATTAAAATAGTGTAAAATAATGAAGTAAGTCAATATGGACGAGTAATTAATACTCTGTGTCTATAATGCTTTGCTATAGATTACAAAGTACATGCTCTCCAATGTGCTTGAATGGTTGTCTTTTTGAGGTTTTTTTAAATTTGGTTAATGTTTAATGCCAATTTACGAATAATTCAATAGCCTACCTACACTTAGAGATATTTACTAAAGTTCTGTTGTTAAGATGTATTTGTTAATCTATATATATAAAAGAAAGTGGTGAAGAAAATGGTGATAGTTACACTATTTATAACTCAAGAACGACTGAACCGATTAGGCTGCAAATTGGTGGGGAGGTAGCTTAGACCTGGGAAAAGGACATAGGATACTTTTTATTCTGTTCAATTGTGAGGAAACTGGGAAAAACAACATTTTAATTTTTCCCATACAAACTGAACGGGCGGAACGAAGTTCGCCGGAGCAGCTAGTTATTAAAAAATAACAAACCGACACCAGACGGATAGGTACTGTGCCAAGTTGTGGGCCAACATTTCAACATATATCATGCTTCCGTTCTATATGGTGGCCATCTGTGTTGGCCATCACGTTGGCCATTTCGATAACCAATGTAGAGAGACAACTTAAAATAAAACTAGAAGTGACAAAATATTGAAGATAGTTTAAAAAATTAACTGCAACGCTTTCAATATATTTTTTAAACCCGTCTGGATTTCTTTTTACAAAATAGACCATCTACCTTCCCGCCAGGCAGCTCGTAAAAGGCGAGTATAGACTTATCTTCGTTAACACCATGATAACTGACTAGGTGGTAGAGTTCCGCAGCGATCCACCCGGATTTGTACCATTGCCTTAGGTACCTATCCATGCCGCCATAACACCAGCGTTTGGTGTTGACGTGTTCCGGTTCGAAGGAAAAGGTAGCCAGTAGACTCACTTTTGCTCAGGGCTTTACATCCTGGTATCAGGTTGACAACGAACCATTACTAACTTTAGTGTCTCTAGATGGCGTGAAGTTTTGAAGTCTGTCTGCTTCTTTGCATTCCAATATCACAAAAAAAATTAAGACATATTTGATTAACATGGGCCAAGTAGCATATTTGATATCATCAATCGAAATAAAAACTTAAACAATAATATCCGAACGAAGCGATTAGCTAGTACTTAATAATTAAAATAATATAAACAAATTAGCTTCAAAATTAAACATTTAACATCTAATAACCCCAGGGGTTAGCAAAACCTGTCGGTGATATAGCTAATATCGGCACGTCCGTTTTCAAACATTAAAATCCACATCGAAATCGGTCAAACCGTTCAATATGATACCACAAACACGTCGAACTCATAACACCGCTCTTTTTCCGTCGGGGTTTAAAAATTCTCTTTAAAATAACTTATAAAGAATGTTAAGCGCTGTAAAACTTTTCAAGCGCTTCACGTAAGTTGAATATTCATTTTAACAACACTGAGTTAAGAATATTAGAGAATTTATCGTGTATAATGTTGGTAAAAGAGCTTGAAAACTAAGTGATAGTTGGTACCTAATATAATCCGTAAACAATGACATAATTTAAAATTAAATTTTGTCGTTATAAATACGAAAGTTTGTGAGTATGTATGTATGGATATTTGTTACTCTTTCACGCTTGAATGACTATACGGATTTGTCTGAAATTCGAAACACAGACAGATTGTGACCTGGATTAACCTACATGCTAATTTTACATGCTATTTTTTATTCCAATCACATAACGATTTCATGTGAAAACGGGGGCGAAACCGCAGACAACATCTAGTAATGTATACAAATCTCGTGTTGCTGTGTTTATTATTAAACGCCACTGCGACGGCTTGTCTGAATGGCATGAAATTTTGCATTTCGAGTAAGTCTGAGAATCGCTCAACATTTTTTTATCCCTGATGTTAACAGTGATATGATATAAATATGCAAAGTATTATGAAGCGGCTCTGCATACTCTCTAACAGAGAAACCTGAAACTCGTACATAAGAACTGTAAAAGATAATCATTTTTTGGAAAATCACTGTACCGATGCTTCTTATAGTGTTCTTGTTCATATAGTGTTGCTTCTTAAAGTATAGTTTTTAACTATTTCAATTTTAACTGGCTGAATTTACTTAATTATCAACAGATTTCCGAAAAAGACTGATATATTTACCTCAGGAGATTGGATTGCTTATTCGCTTTTTTTTTGTATCCAATTGAAAACAAAAACCAATTTTAGAGAGATTTAAGAAATAAGAACCGTATTCGTATTTAACTTCAGACGCTATTAAGTCGGGACGCTAGCTTATATATAACAATACATTAAAAGCATATTCACAAATTTAAGAAACTTAAAGAAAACTAAACATATAAAAAACTTTAATGTATGAAACAAGAAGACAGATTATAATATTCAAAACACAAACACCTGCACCTTTTCGAAATCGAACCGAGTCTCGAAAAAGATATTAGACATACGTCTAATACTATTAGATAACCTATATATCTATAATACTATATAATCTACTACTATTAGATAACCATTGACGAATGAAGTTCCATGAAAATAAAGTAGCAATTATTTTAATATACCAAATAAAAAAAATATAAAAAAATAACCTTTATCTTACGGTCGCGTGATAGGCCTAAAACTTAAAAAAATAATGTTTAGTTACAGTTCAAATTCAGGACCTATTTCTTCATATTTTTTAGCGTAGTAGGACTCGGACGGTTTAATATATGGATAAAATTTAAAAAAAATTTTGCTGTGCTTATTACTTATTTGTAACGTAAACAAGCAAATTGATTATCTAATTAGAAATAGCTCGGGTATTATTCAAGTGTGGTGTCAAAAGTCGCTAGAGCATTTGCAAAAGGCGAGCATAGGTTTGTCGTCACTAGCACCGTTACATCCTAGTAGGTAGTAGAGTTTCGCAACGACTTGGTCGGATTGGTACCACCGCCTTACCTATTCCTGTTGCCATAACATCAGTGCTTGCTGCTAACGTGTTCCGGTTCAGCGGATAAGTTAGCCAGTAAACTTACTTTAGCTCGAGGCCCAACATCCCAGCCTCAGGTTGGTAGCACACCATTATCGCCTTTGGTATCCGGGTGGTGAGAATTTCTTACCATCAGGAAATCCGTCTGCTGGTTTGACTCCCAATGTTATAAAAAAACATTAAATAAAATATATCGACTCGTTTCTGTCTGTCTACTAGAAACAAAGGACATGGCGTGGAGATACGTGTGATTAAAAAATGCATATAGACATCAAAACTGTTAATGGTGGGCTGGCTTATAACTGAGATGTATTTGTATGCACAAGTAGATTGACACTCTACGCCCCAAGCCGTAACATAATATTGACTTAATGGTGGCAGGAATAAATGAAACGGTGGTACTAATCTGGATGACTCGTTGATGGAGTCTAGCAGCTAGTATGATTAAGAGTAGGTATCTTTTCTCCAGAATATACTAATGCTGACTCACATCTCAACTTCTGTAAAGTGTTGTTTAAGGCCAATGATGAAGCTATATAAAGTTAGAAGCAACCTGAATTTAAATAGATATTTAGAAATTAAATACCAATCTTTTGAATATTTTTAAAAGATTAAAAAAGCAATCCCTTTGATTCGGATACGTGGAA
>NJDD01003385.1:279975-291562 GCA_002245505.1 Calephelis nemesis | reverse complement strand
AAACACAATGAACAATCGTATAAAAATGACAGATTCGAAATTCAAATGTAATATTTTTTTATTTTTAAGTGTAACAGTATTTATGGCCAGACTAAGTATATACCTACTATCTGACGAGCACTAAATATCTATATATTAATACGTAAGCTAAAACTTTGGACCCCTTTTTACGAAAATTTCGCGGATGCAGGAACATAAAATGTGGCACACTTATAGTTTACGTGTAAAAGAAGTGCAGAACGCTAATATTTTTCAATAATAATGCTTATAAAGTATGTACATTAAATCAATAAATAAAACATTACCTACCATGCATTTGAGACGCAAACAAATATATATTGATGATAAAAATAAAAGATCACAGATGGCGCACCATACAGTTTGGAAACAAAGTAGTTGGTCTCGTGAAATGAAGATGGCATTCTTATCAACAAGATATTATTAACATTTATTACGGTCGAATTTCAACCAATGGGCGACCACTAGTTTTAATAAACCTTTAACTATAAGACTACCTAGCGGATAGATAATGGGGTCATCGCATCCCTATGCTTTAAAACACATTTAATATAATTTATGATCTTGCGTACAATGGTTGGGTACAACTATTGAAATAGGTTAGGTCAAAGACTGGTGGGTCTGAGTTGCAAGTTTACAAAGCTTTTACAATACAAATAGGACTTCGTACATAGCGAGATCAGTCCAAATCGATAGCTAAATTGCAATAATGCTAATGCGTAACCGTAAAATGACAGCAGATCGCAATTAGCGATACGATTTCGCCGTAAATGTACCACAACGTGCTACATACAATGTGGAGTACGGTACTAGGGGAGCTACTATGTAAACGTTCGATATATTTAATAAGAGAACATAAAATCTAGTTAAACTTATTAGCTTGCGAATTAAGTGTAAGGTTATAACAAAAGCATTTAATCAAACCCAAAATTGTGTTCTGTTATTTGTTAAAGAAATACAAATTCAAAAGCATGCCCAAAACCACGGAAAATGTTTGTTGCTGGTAAATACTACTTATAATATATAATATATACTTATAATATACATAATTGTCAGTTATGCTTTTCTACTGTCAATATAGAAAACAAATAAAGCTAAATTATTTGCAGTAGCTTAAACAAGTAATTTGTAAAGGATAATTTTGAAATAAAGAAAATAAGAGCGTTTTTAAAAGTTTTGATACAGTTAGGAAAACATTTTAATGTTGACATGTAGCGGGAAACATCTAGCCTATATGGTATTTTTATTTTAGCACTTGCCATGTGTTAGAGTTAAATTTCGGTAACCCACGTAAACAGTAAAGAAAGGAATTTAAAATTTCGCCACAGGACATGAATCCTGAGTATCTCAAATGATTAGAGCATAAGGGTGCTGGTCCAAATCCTGCCAGGGATGAAATTTTTCCTTCCTTTAAAATTTGTAAAATCTTGCCTAGAAAGTAACCTACCTACAAGAAAAAGCTTTCAGAAACATATTGCACACTCCAAAAACAAACATGCAAACAATTTCAATAATTGCATAAATTGTAAATATCGAACGATTTACAAAATAGCCCCGTCCTTTAAACACGTGTGTGACAAGATCTCATTGTTACGAGTACGCGTTCGATCTCAAAAGACGATTGCAAATGGCGACGTAAAACCGCGAACACGTTTATACTGCAATCAAGATTCTAGTTGTTAATTCCTACTCATAGTTTTTGGTTTACTGATTGTGGAATAGATTAGCTCAATTAACTATTTTGTGCAGGCAACGCCCGCTTACTGTAAATACCACATGAATATATTATTAACAATACTCCACTTTACATTAAAACGGGCTAGATTCGTAACTCTGATTACTTTAAGGGCTATTGTTTTACTGGCTCTCTAAAATTCACTGAAAATTTTTGTTTTTTTTTTGTTTCGGCTTGTAATTAATGTTGGCCTTGACTTCATGAGATTCCCGGTTCGATGCCTAGGTAGAGAAAATTTTTTGAAGAAGATTTTTTCTACTTTCTAATTAAGCAACGTTGTCCGGAATTGGATATGTGTCCGGTTAGCGACATAATTTCCAATTATTAATTTAATAATATTAATATAATTATTAATTTCTTGTTTTCAGCTACTCTTCTCTCGTCATCCTCTTCCTACCTCTTTAAGGATACGAGCGTAAAGATACATTTTAAATTTTTGTTTCCACTATAAGGCCCGGTTTTCTAAAATCTTTATTTTCTTAATGGGTTTTACCAATTGTCTAACAAAAAAAATGTTGCTCGGGATTAGATATGTGTCCGGTTGGCGATGCGATAGGCTTGCCACCTATCACATTGTGGGACTTAATGTCTTCGGCTAGTCGTGGGTGCCCTGGTTGTGCCTCTGCCTACCTCTTCGTGGATGCGGGCGTGAAGATACTTCTTCTTCTTTTTATTTTCTTCTCAACCATTTCCCTCAATGACAAAAGATGTTATCACAATTTGCACTGTTCTTATTTTAAATCGTCAATTTATTTTTTTAGGGTTCCGTGCAAGAACGGAAAAAATTGTTTGGACGAGATACAGTCAGCAATTTTTCAGATAACGATAACAGATAACTACTATAAAAACCTCTGTATTTTTTTGCTGGTGAACACTTATATTGACATTTTAGTAATTTTCCCTTGTTGGTCCGGGCTCCGTTGCAGAATAGACCTTCCTGCCAGGTAGCTCGTAAATGGCGATCACACGCTTACCGTCACTAACATCGTGACATCCTACTAGGTGGTAGAGAGGTGAGAGAGATTGGTACCACCGCCTTACCTATGCCTGCCGCCATAACGACCAATGCTTGTCGTTGACATGTTCCGGATTGGAGGGTAAGGTAGGCGGTAAACTTATTTTTGCTCGATGCCTAACATCCCGGCCTAAGGTTGGCAACGCACAACTACCACCTTTGGTGTCTCTAGGCGGCGAGAATTTCTTACCATCAGGAAATCCACCTGCTTGTTTGCCTTTCAATGTCATACAAAAAAACGAATAAATGTGGCGGTTGTACCCGATTCGGCTGAACTCACTACCATCTAGTCAATTCATTTCTTTACTTCTAAAACATTTTTTTTATGTTATAGGAAGGCAAACAAGCAGACGGATTTCCTGATGGTAAGGAATTCACGCCACCTAGAGACACCAAAGATGGTAATGGTGCATTACTAACCTGAGGTCAAGATGCTAGGCCTCGAGCAAAAGTAAGATTACCGGCTACCTTACCCTCCGAACCGGAACACGTCATGACGTTATGGCGGCAGGAATAGGTAAGGCGGTGGTATCAATCCGGGCGAGTAGCAGCAAAACTGTACCATCTAGTCATATGTCACGGTGTAAGTGATGATAAGCCTATGCTCGCCTTTTACGAGTTGTCTGGCAAGAAAGGCAGATGGTCTATTCTGCAAAGGAGCCCGGACCAACACGGAAAAATAACCTTTTATTTTTTAAGAACCTTGCCACCCAGGTGGTACGAGTTAAACTTATGAACCGTTCTGTTATAAAACGATCGGATCAAATGGTGTTGGTTATGACTTTTACTACTGCTAATTGTAATTTTATTCAATTTGCAGTCCACTAAAACTTTATTAGCATAATGGTAGATAACATAACGCCGTACTAACTTGTAACATGCTATGGTTTATTATATGGGTTTGCGAATGAGAATGAATAAATAAATGAATTGATATTATAATGTGAATCAAAAATGACTCGCCCGGATCGGTACCACCGCCTTACCTATTCCTGCCGCCGTAAGGTCATGACGTGTTCCGGTTCGGAGGGTAAGGCAGCCGGTAAACTTACCTTTGCTCGAGGCCTAACATCCTGACTTCAGGTTGGCAACGCACCATTACCATCTTAGGTGTCTCTAGGCGGCGTGAATGTCTTACCATCAGGAAATCCGTCTGCTTGTTTGCGTTCCTATAAAATAAAAAAGTGAACGTTAAAAACATATGCGTATAAACGAGAACATTCAAAGTTTTTTTTCGGTTCGAAATGTTAATATTCGTTTTAGTTGACACTCACTGACTACCCCGTAAGAGACTTGCCGTGAAGAAATGTACGTATAAATGTTTTACTTAATCCATGCTTGTATTTATTGTTATACATAAGCAGTATTATCGCTATTGCAGTTGAAATATACTTTTGGGCAATGATGTAAATGGCTTTTTCAAAATAAAAAAATATTTAATCATGTCTCAACGTCTGAATCTCTAAAAACATATAGATACACATGTTTTCAAATAATACTACCTAATTAAAAATAGAGAATTTTAAAGAATGTTCTTTTTTATGCCAAAAGACAGCGAACAAGTACTTGGCTGCCTTGATGGTAAGATAGAACCTCAACTTATATGCTTCATAGATGTTTAGCTGTGGTAGGTGCGTCGCCGTGCTTGTAGCCGAGGTCCAAGTTAGTCCAATTGTGACAGTCTACTGCCTAATCTACCTCTCGAACCGGAACATGACATTGTCATTATGGGGTCAGGAATAGGCCTTGCGGTGGGCACGTTTCGTCGCTCTACCATCAGTCGTCTTGTTGGAAACTATACGTTTAGCCTTAGCTCGCCTCTTACTAGCTACCAGACAAGGTAGCAGATGGTCTATTTTATATATATTTTAATCAATAATGTATATTCTATTTATGTTATAAAAGTTTATCATTACATCGTTGTAATCTTCTATATATGTTATTTGTATGTATTCATAACAATAAAATTTAAAAAAAATCACTCATTAAAAGAATGATTACTCCAACCGATCTACATTTTAAGGTTCCGTAGCCAAAGGCAAGAAACGGAAACCTTATAGAATCATCATGTCTGACTATCAGTCGTCCGTATGTCACAGCCACTTTTTTCCGAAACTGGGTAAGTAGATGTATTCTGTGAGATGCGTCAAGATTTATAGGCAAAAATAGAAAAATTACAACTATTATGGGTTCCCCATACTTAGAAGTAAAACCCATTTTTTTTTCATTTAATCCATGAGTGTGGGGTATTGATGGATAAAAATAATGTTAAGGTTTCTACCATAATTTTGTTATAAACGAAATAGTTTGCGTGACACACACTTCTAAAGTGATAAAATGTATCCCCCTGTAACTTCTAAAATTAGAGAACGATAAAACTAAAAAATATATGTGATGTATATTACCTTCTAAACTTTCACCGAAAATTGATTTGAATGAGATATCTAGAAAGTGTTTTTTGAATAGTAATATTATTGTAACACCAATACATAGAATATTTGTGTATCTTACAACTTTTAAGTCATGTTTTATATCATTATTGCTGCTGCGGAACCCTTCATGGAAGTGTTCGACTCGTACTAGCCAGCTTTTTTTTTATCATATCGAATATCGTCAACAAACCATTGTTAATTTTGTGAGACTCAACGCTGTTACAAAATGTGATATCAGTACCTACATAAAAGAATGAATAAGTCTTCCCTTTTTCCAAAACAGTACCTTTTCGTGCTATGTGTCAACATCAGATTAGTGGATTCGAAATAACCAGTTTATGTTAACCTCACACGGTTCTTTAAGTTCAAAATAAAATAGACCTTGTTAAGGAAAGTCACACTCAATCACAGATCACCATAAACTGGTAGCATGCCCTCAGATTTGTCGCGACTAAATCACGCGAAAAATCCAGCGATAAATGTCTATATCCGCTTTTCCCACATATTTTCGCATTTCCCTCTCATGTGCTCACTTAACGTGACTGTGTTTGCCTGTTTTCCCCTTAACAAGGGAATGCTGTTCAAATTTGCACTCTATACGAATGCTATAAGGTTTAAATCATAATATTAGTTTTGAAAGAAAAATGCGTTTTATTTTTTCCGAAAATTTTCGACTTTATATTTAACACGCAAAATGAAGCTTTGTAAAATGTAATCTAAGGTTCATTTTGGGATATAAGAAAAATGCGGTTTTACTATGAAAGAGGAACTTCGGGTGACATTGTTACACAGTGTATTGCACATTATTGGGTGATTGAATGGTGTACTTAACTGGTTGAGGCGACAACTTTGATAAGGTACCCTCGTGTTACGGATAAAGTAGGCGTGGGGATCTACAAATTGTTTGATTTATAAATGGCATGTTTTATTAAGTTACAAGTTATTTTATTTAAACGTTTATTATACTGTGTTTGGTATACAGAGGTAAAAGAGCTGCTGGATAATCTCTTTTTCACTTACGATAATCCAGTTTTGTCCTATGTCCATGTGTGTGTGTAAAATTCCATTACTATTTAAGCTTGCTGCTGTATGTGGTTATATCGGTCAAGTTATCTTCTTAACTTCTTCCAATCAATAATTCTAGAAACAATTTTTTTTTTATTTGTTTTAAAGAAGATGACAAGAACTAACCAAATGTATTATTTGTGCGGTAAAAATGCACTACGTCCATAAAAATTACACTTAAGAACGAACCGACTGACGCTCTCCTTTTGCGATCTGCTTGGTAGGAAAGCGATTTGGTTAAGTTTTGCCTTTGAGCTCGGAATGAACTCAGGGAATATATTAGGATGACAAATTTGGAAATAAATTATTGACTATTCTATTCATACAACTTCAACACACATATTCCGCAAATAAATATATTTTCTTTCTTTTCTGCCTTTCTTTCTTACATAGCCGTACAAAACCAAAGGACTTGCAATGTTGGTGACAACAAGTATTTTTTTTTTATGATAATGGAAGGCAAACAAGCAGACGGATTTCCTGATGATAAGAAATTCACGCCGCCTAGAGACACCAAAGGTATTAACAGTGCGTTGCCAACCTGAGTTCTGGATGTTAGGCCTCGAGCAAAAGTAAGTTTACCGGCTACCTTGCTCTCCGAACTGTAACCCGTCAACGGCAAGCGTTGGACCTTATGGCGGCAGGAATAGGTAAGGCGGTGGTACCAATCTGGGCGAGACGCTGCCAAACTCTAACACCTAGTGGGATGTCACGGAGTTAGTGACGGTAAGCCTATGCTCGCCTTTTATGAGCTGCTTGGCAGGAAGGCAGATGGACTATTCTGCAAAGGAGCTCAGACCAACATTTGATTTCCGCATCTTTAGAACCACCTTTTAGGTAAGTAGTTAGAGGTTAAGATTTAAGGAATTTTGAAAGAAACATGAGTAAACATATTAGATACCTATTTTGAATTAGTATTATGAGATGTTAATATTTTTAGTTATTAACTTTATTAATTATACCACTTAAGGTAGCTTGCACATTTCTGGGTTAAACATTTAACTCTGAATTCTAAGTTAGCTTCTAACTTATACTTTAATCACTCAATATTTGATAGCTTAACTCATTATCATCAGACGTACAAGATGTCCAAGGTATGAAAATGAACAGAGCAGTTTTACCAAAAAATGGTAAATCAATAAGAAATATCATGAGGTTTTATAAATTTGTACATATTATTAGAAAGTAATTATTCAAGTAATATGCTACTGAACAACTTCATTGCCCTAATAAAAAAGCTATTATTAATGATTGTTTAGGCGAATCAACAAAACATGTATCGGGTTTCAAAATTTGTGTTTTAATACTTAAGATTATCTTGTATTTTGTAAAAGTTTAACAAGCTGCGTAGGAGTATATGATTAGGCGGGAACAGACTGCTACATCATCATTGCAGAGATTATATGACGTTGACAGCTACTTCTCCTTCCTATTTAGCGTTCAAACGGCGTTAACAATGATCTTAGTGTACATATAGTGTGAAACGTTCCTTTCGCCAACTTACAAACCATTGTTAGTGCCTATTTTGTCACACCCAAATGGAGATGCAGCGGAGGAGAAGAATGCCGTAGGAAGGGAGGAGCTATCTATCTATGCAAAATGTTCTTGTAAAACTTAAATATTTGTGGTTTAGCGGTCCAGGTTTTGGACTTGACTGTATGTGGTCCGGGATTCGATTCCCGAGTCGGGCAACAAAAAGAAAATTTGGTTTTTCCAATTTTGTAATAAAACATTTTTTCCCTAGGATTGGATATGTGGCCCGGTTGGTGATAGGCTTGCCACCTATTATATTGTGGGACTTAGTGTCTTCGGCTAGCCGCGGGTGCCCTGTTTGTGCCTTTCCGAGATATGGGCGTGAAGATACTTTTTTTGTTATTAAGTTAATATTTGATTTCCTTAAGTTTTTTTGGCACTGGCTCAACAGTATGGGTGAAAGCCCTCTCAACAATAAAAACAAAAAACATGGTTTTGTTGACAATATTTAGGTTTTTTTATTGGTTTAATGAACCCCGCAGATAGTGGTGTTAGGGCTGCACTCAGAGTCTCTAATGTTTTTTTAATCAGTCATTAAGTCGACATTTTCCACTCAGAATTGTAACTTTATGATAAATTAATTAAATTTATTCGACGTCTCTATGTGCGGCTGTCCGCAGCGAACGTCTCGAAATGTTAGAAATAGTAACATATTCAATAATTAGGCAGATGCTATTATCTACCAAAATACAATTGGATAATTTCGTATTCTAGTTTTAAACTAACCAGATTGTACAGAAGGCCAAACGTCAAACTATCTTCTGGTAGTTTCAATTCGCTAGCAACAGTAGTACTAGCACAATGTATATAGGCTATATAGGCTTATGTACATCCGGGTCTTAAGAACCACCATGAGAGAAAATAGTTTTTGGGTGATTAGACTAAAGTCTAATTTATAAATAATCCTAAAATTACAAATTTTCAATAACTCCTCGCAAGCCTATCTATAATTTAGCTAAGAACAATCTCAATTGCCATCGAAATCGGTCTATACGTTTAAAATATATGATGTCACAGACACACACATAGGTATGTCAAACTTAAAACATCCCTTTTCTTTCTCGGGGGCTAATTACTACTTAAAGTAAGTATTGTTTATTAATGAACAACTAAAAAAACATTTTGCAATATGGCAATAACGTTATTACCGTAACATAAAATGATTAAGCTTAGTGTACATCGTGATTGAACTGTTCACGCCAATTTGATTCACTATTACGCTTTCTAAGGTCGATCATAAAATAAGAACATGTAAGATGTTATTGGTACAAGAACAATTTAATTTCGTACCCACTCTCGACACAATATCGCTGATGTTTCTAGACAGAAACAAATTAACACTTTCTCATAAGAAACAGAACAGTTATTTGCTTTTTAAAGCGCATTTGATGTTAAGGTACTTTTACAATAATCTGTGCGATTTTTCCTTATTTAACCGATTTAAAAAATGAGAGGTTGTATATTCGTCGGTATATAGTTATTATTAGTAACTTATGGATTTTGATGTTATTTTTCGAAATGAAGGTTGTGATTCAGAGATGGCTTCAACTTATTTCGATAAAGATTCAAAAAGTGATATCCAAAAATGCATATATTTTGGACTATGGACGACACGATTATGAAATTTGGCCGGCTTCTTGCAATTAGTTTTACCTTAGAACTAGATAATAGATAGATAGATGTTATAACAAACCCAATAAAGCAACATTTTTTTAAAAATATATTAAATCATTACGTTTTAAAACAAAAAAAAAATCAGACAAATGTTTAGCTAAATAGTGTCTAAAATTGATGTCAACCAATAACATCCTACACGTGGTGACGTGGCAGCATGATATTGGTTGAAAATCCAGTTTTAGATTGATTCATAAAACTACTGTCATTAATTATTTACTAAATAACCACTCCAAATTTAAAATGTAAATACCACACTCCAAATTTATAAAAAGTTCAATCCTTTATCAAAAGTTATCTCATGATATCTTAGTGGAACTATATAAATTTTATCAAAATCCGACTACTTATTTTGAGTTTATGCTGATTAATGCATACATTTTCATATATCTCGATCACATCATTA
This sequence comes from Calephelis nemesis, assembly GCA_002245505.1. Lineage (NCBI taxonomy): Eukaryota > Metazoa > Arthropoda > Insecta > Lepidoptera > Riodinidae > Calephelis > Calephelis nemesis. The sequence goes on along the minus strand of NJDD01003385.1, from coordinate 281,684 downwards.
CATCCAATTTGTATAGGACCACTTTGGAATCATGAAACCTTCTTTGTCTGAAAAATCTATTCCATAATAACCAAATAAAGTAAGAGATATACTTCAAAGCAAAGAAAAAACGTACAATAAAATTGTTGACCTCCATCTATTTTCATTTGATAAAAATTAGTACCTAATTTTTAAATACTTCAATTTAACTAGAAGGAAGGCCTAGATTAGGTTATTTGGTTCTTCTTAAATGTGATGACAATATGTACCTCAGTACGTATGTACTATGGAGATATTATAATTAAATAACGGCCTTGTTCTTGTTTTAAATAAGTAAGTATCTTCATGTCCATATCCCCGAACAGGTAGGCAGAGGCACAACTAAGGCACCCATGACTAGCCGAAGACACTCAGTCCCACAATGTTAACTTAGTACTATTGCTATAAGTATGTATTGAAGAATGTTCATAAAAAACCACATAAACAACACGTAAGCAGCAGATCGTATTAAAAGTATATAGATACTCGTATTAAATTACCAATATTTCGGTACCTATAATTATTTATTGTTAAAATATAACATCGGTCAATGTACAACCTCCTTTAAATGAAGTAAAATTTACTTTTCGATTAAGAGTTAACACGCAGCAATAAAACGTACACGGGGCCCCGGAGAGTTCCCGCGAGCCCCGCTGCTGCGGTTCCTATTAGTATTGTAATACAACGTCACATATCATGCGAGTAATGTATGCGCTACATTACTCAGAATAACAGCGGAATTATTTTACTTATCCACCAACTGAACTGGTTTATGGAACTTTAAGAGCTCTGGTATTTTAACCAACTCCAAAATAGGAGGCAGTTCTCAATTCGACTGTATGACTGTTACGCGATTTCTCCGCTAACGGCCAATCGATTTTGATAGTAGTTTTTTTAACATAACATATGCCATGATTCTGAAATGGTCTTACTAGTACTGTAATACTACTGCAGTGTACTGTAGTACTACTGTACTAGTACTGTAGTGTGGCTCGGACGGTAATGTTTTTGAGTCATACCAGAGATAATATTAAACTATGATTATACTTGTACTTAAAAATGAATAAATTTTTTGCTTTTCTTAACTCAAAAACTACAAGTAAGATGTTGATAAAATTAATATCTTACCATTTAGAAACCATTTGCTATCTTTTGAAAAAAGAATTATCAAAATCGATGAAATAGATGAAAGTATATTATTTTTTGCAAAGTTTACAACGTGGCCACAGCGACGCACCTATATCATCAATGGTGTACATAGGCCATTATCTTACTATTAGAAGAGCCTTGTGTTTGTTCGCTTTTTATAATTAATATAGTAAACCAACATGCTTCTGATGGTCCAACCGTCCGAGTCGCAGAACCCATTCAATTTTCTGAGGCCGGGACCGGGATAAGACCGGGACATTGGGCGTATTTTTCACTTCCTTCTAACAGCAGGTTACTACCGGCTGCCCTATTCTCCAATAATAATATAATAAAGCATTATTTGATTCCATATAACATGCATTAAATATCAAGCTAACATTAAATTATAACATACTAGCTTCGCTCGGACGGTAATTTTTTTTATCCTAAAATTGAGATGTAAGCTATCCTATATCTCAAGTTGGACCAGACTGCTCACGTTGTGCCAATTTAATTTAAAATCGGTTATGTAGTTTAGGAATCCATCGCGGACAAACATCGTG
>NJDD01003385.1:235781-279695 GCA_002245505.1 Calephelis nemesis | reverse complement strand
GTATATTTATGTATTAAACTAACACACTGTAAAAGTAATATATGTTATTTGCAGTTAAAAAAATATTTTTTTTCTTTATTACAATATTTATGGTAAGACTAGGTATATTATGAAGATTATACATAATTGTTAATAAATCAAGTTTCTCTAATTCTAATTATATTTTTTTCTGGTGTGGCCTTATATGGACCCCTTTCGGGTAAAAGCCTACTCCAAGGACTTCCATCGTTCTCTGTCTCTAGCCAAGGACATCCAATTTTCCCCTACTTCCTTCACCAGTTCGTCTGTCCATCTGGCACATGGGCGACCTCTATTTCTGCGGCCTCGAGGTCCCTACCATTTCAAAGCTCTGATAGTCCATCTGTCGTCTTCGTAACGGGCAACATGTCCTGCCCATCTCCATTTCATTTGCAATGAGAAGGTTAAAGCGTCTGTTAATTTAGTTTTTTTGCGAATGTGTATATTTTTTATCTTGTCCTTTAATTTAACGCCTAGTAGACTTCTTTCTATACTTCTTTGTGTAGTTTGGATTTTGTTTTTAGTTTTTTGGTCGAATGTCCAAGTTTGACAACCATATACCTGTTCCCCAAAACGAACCTAAAATGAAGAAAACTGGTTACAATGACATTAGGAACAAGTAAGGAGGTGTAGTTGTAGCTCCAATCCAGGGGAAGCTGTTCTCTACTACCTAGATTATTGGATTAGTGAAAATATGATGAGCAAGCATTCAGTTTTCCGGATCATATGAAAAGATCATAAGCTACGATAATAGGCCTTATTTGTAAGTGTTTCTATATCGTTAGATTGCTCATGGATTTCCCGATAGATAAAGACAATCTTGGTGTATATTTACCATAGATGTTATAGGTGCGTCACTGTCCTGTTGCCGGAATATTAAGTTTGATGTACATATGTATCCTGACTTTCGAACCGGAAAATGACACTGCCTTATGGCGGCAAAATAAATAAGGTGGTAAACCCCAACCTGACCGAGAGACCAGTTGGTAATGAATTATCAGATTCACAGAAGACCCACACCAATAAAAAGAAACTACTCTAACCTCCGGACCTTTTCTGCTATCTAGGGAGGTTAAGTCTTCCTTGTGAATTATATTCTTAAATATTTCACCACTAAAATGCAGAAAGTAAGAATAAAACCTCACACCGCAGCATATGATTCCAAAAGCTAGCTAGCTTAAGATGTGAAAAGTACTATTGAAATAGTTAATAATAAAATGTAACGATTCTTTTGTAAAGTATACGTAACGTGACACTGGCAGGAGAAAGCCAGTAATGTAAAATAGAATTACATTTGGTATGAAACACACAGTATAACTGTATCGCACAGATTCCCATTAAGAGCAATAACAAAGCAGCGATACGCGCGGAACGAAATGCCAAAGCGCTTAGCATATCACTGGATTTGATTGTAAACCCGCGTTCACATGTGATATTGAAGCAAAACGAAATGTTACTTTATTCTTGAAGGTATGATTGGATACCTATTAAAACAAACAAACTTGTGCTTAAAACATAATTGAATGAAAAATAGAAAGAAGGAAAGTCCCTTACGTGTTAGGCATAGAGTATCTAGTGCCAGACCTCCTGGCAAACCTGTCTGTCTTCCTTCACATTCATTACAATTTTCATACAAACACGTCGGTTTTGGAGACTCTTGACACCACCCTCGGATAATAGATATTGTGATCTGATAGTGATCTGATCGTGGAATGTCATTATAAGTATAATCTAACTATAATAACTGAGAATGATTTTTTCAGATATGAAAACGACCTGCACTGTTTAAATTAATATATTTTAAAAAATAAACAATGTTAGCCAACCGGTTTCGCTTTCACAGCATCGCGATCGTCAGGAATATGTTAGACTATTGTAAATTAATTTATCAGTTAACAACCAAAACGTTTCAAATTTAAACTGACCTGTTGCATATTGTATTTTTTTTACTTAAACAAATTAAGTGAAATAGTACAAGTGGTTTTACATATTAAAATGCGTAATGGAGTTACACCAAGTGTCAAAGGATGGAAATAATTCAGTATTAAAAATTGTAAATTAGAAAGTACTCTGCCTGTTAGATTTTATTTAAAACGAAACGATCCAGAAACATAATGAAATTAAACATTGAATTCATATTATTCACTTCTGTTAAGAAATTGACATTTCAAAAATAATATCTTAAAACTAAAAGTTCCATACAATTGAACATATTTTATTCAATTAAAGACGTAGGAGAAGCTGCGAACAATTAGACGACTGTCAATAAGTGTCTTTTTTTCAATAAGTAACTGACTTTTAAAAATGCTACAGGTTGCCGATAAGTGTGTCCCAAAGCTGTATTGGGCCCACTGCATACAATCGGATTTTGTACGGTACACAGAAATAAAATCGAATGAAACAAATACACAAAAATCTATGGACGTGGTACACACGTCAGAAATTCTTCTTTACGGAATTTGAGTAGATTTGTTCACAGGCGCCATTTTGTTTTGGAATTTTGAATAGGAATTCCGTAAAAAGAATCCCTAATGTATGTGACTAGCCTTTGTCATATTTTTTTATTGTTTTCATATTATTTGGCATTATACATCTGCTATTTCATTTTAATTTTTCATATTTATTTGTATACGTTATTTCAAACAGAAATATATAAACATTGAATACGAAGTCTCACCAGTGAGGACACGGCCTTACCCACTGTTCGAGTAAATCAAACCACTAGTCCAATAAAAAAATTTATTAACCTCGCAGTGCCTTGTATGCTACAAACCAAAGGTCACATCATTATAATCTGTGGCCGACGTGACCGGCCGAAATGGCGGCCAGCTATCGTTCTAATTCAAAATTTCTATTCACTTGTCGTAATAAAATCATGCGCGCACGCATGCAGCGGTGCTTGAGTTAAGGTTACGTTTGGTTTATCTATTGTTACCCGGAGAACATGGCTGATGAGCTTTAAATAAGTTTGTATCTTTCTTAAAACTTACATCTATACATATGTTTTCTAGGTAGTAGAATTCTGTGCTGTAGTTCATCAGTAGCCTTGACCTCGTAGCATCAGTTCTCGTGATTGTAGTGTTCGGTGATAAAAGACTGGTTAGACAACTGACTTACGCACTTAGGCACAGCTCTTTGACATAAAATGTCAATAAATTAATAACATAAATGATTTCGAAAGTTGGAATTGTCTTTTACCTGCTCGTCCTATTCTATGACCACACATAGCAATAGCTGTAACAGAAAAACTCCAAAGGGACACCTTCTTCCAATTACGATTCTAATTATAATTTGGGTTTGGCTGTCTATCAACGAAATAGCTTCGTTACAATTAGGAACAAATAAGGTTCTAGTTACGGTAAAAATATAGAAGAAACTCCTTCCAAGAGTCACAAAATCATTTTAAACCCTTGATGGATAAGAGAATGTTATAAGTTTGACGTATCGTATGTGTCTGTCTGTAGCACTTTGTGATATTGGAGCGATTTCGATACGTTTTTTTTATTTTACTCATATGTGATGGCACGCCTATGTTGGGGTTATTTAATTTTTTTAATATAATGTTTAACATAGTACTGATATATAGCAAGTACAGGCATTTTATCAATAAAACAACTGCTTTACAATTAGGAGCTTCAAGGCCACGTATTTCCACACAACTATAAACTAACTAAGATTCATTAAACATGAGTTAATAGGCCTTAAACTAGTAGTTTACTGTACTGCTTTTTCACTTACCATCAAGTAAGCAGTAGAATGACTTCATTAATCTACAGTGATAAAAAAACACAACCAATTATAAAATCATAGTTGCTGCCGCCCATGATTTAGCCTTGTCTTTAGGTTTTCTAAGATCCAGTTTAGGATCGGCATTTTAATTTTTGAGGAGCTCTCTAGTAGTTTCACCAAGCATCAAGGATGAAAGGAGTGCCATATTACAATAAATATTTTGGAGCATATACCTATGAGGTAACACTCTGTGGGAACCGCTCAATAGACAACAGTTTGTATTCTAATTAGTTATCTATTTGCACACGATTACAAAACAACCATATAGAGACCGTGTGCATGCAAAATGTCAACTGGTACATGCTGTTTGCACTTGGCTAATTAGTTTGATCGTGGCCGGAGAACAATGGGAGTGAAAATGTACACGAATAAGTGATGTATCAAGGTGAGAATTCTAAACTGTTCCTCTATTGTGAATGTCTATCGACTAACGCCGATTTCAATTAACTATAAAGATAGGTTCTCAATCTTCTTTCCAATTTAATTAATATCACTTAATTATGAAGTCACTAGCTATTCTGACGAAATTCAGTTGAGTACGTTCAGTTTGTATGAGAAAAATTAAAATGTCTTTTTCGAACTTCGTTGCGCCTGTTCAGTTTGTACGGGAAAAATTGAAATATCGTCTTTCCTAATTTCCTCGCTGTTTAAAGGGATAAAATGTATCTTCATCTATTTTCAGCTTAATCGGTTTGACTATCACGACTGATTCATCTTTTACAATTTTTTTTGTTTTTGTTGTTTTTAAGGTGTATTCTGCTATTCGGGGCGAAGGAAACCATGACAATAATTGATTATAAGCGTTGTAAAAAACTTTACTTTCTTTTACATATATAGATATGTAAAATGTTACAAAAACACGATCTTATCTCTCAAATAGGTTTATTCCTGAAAAGTAATACCGAGAGAGTATTTGAAAAGAAATACAAAATGTAATTAATAGTGTAATAAATGTAATCGCTTGTGTGGACTAGCGGTTCAGTTGTTGGACTTGACTGCATGAGGTCCCGGGTTCGAATCCCGTGTCGGGCAACAAAAGAAAATTGGGTTTTTCCGATTTTCTAATTAAAAAAAATGTTGCTCGGGATATAGACTAGGAGGAATCGGCGCATGAGTACCGAAAACTATTCCACCTTAATTTTTTTATGCGATCCTCTTGAGATTGCCCTCCTAATGATATAAATGCATGTTGCCAGGGCGCGACCCGGTGCCATATTGTTTAAACCGAAATTGTTTAAACAATTGCAAGGAATTGTTATTTTTCAACCGGACAATTTTTTTTATATTCTTTTTTGAAATACCAATAAAATATATCCTATAACTTTTTCTTATAACTTATAATAAAGTTAATATTTTTAAAGATATGAATTTTTAAAAGTTTGAAAAATCTTAAATTTGGGTACTTTCGACCCATGAAAAATATATTAAAGAAAAACATAATGTTTAAGTAATATATTTTTTTAATTCCTCTATACAATAGTTAATAATATTGTTAATAGAGATTTAATTTTTTTGTTGTTTATATCTTTTTTAATTGTTAAAATAAAGGCTTATTTTACATCTGTTATAATGGGTTTCTACAAAGTAGCGGCTGATTCAATAAAATACCTAGTTACATGTCACAGTGTTAGTCACAGACAGTATCTTCACGACCATAATATCTCCGAAGAGGTAGGCATAGGCACTACCAGGACACCCACGACTAGCCAAAGCCACTAAATCCCATAATGTGATACGTGGCAAGTCTATCACCAACCGGGCACATGTCCAATCCCGAGCGTAACAAAAAAATAACGTTGATTTTTATTAGAAAATTGAAGACCCGGAAATTATATTTTTATATATTATAATTTTAAAGTCTTCTGAATCACAACCACATAGAAGTATGCCACAAATATTATTTTTTTACAATAACAAGCTTTGGTTTTACAGGCTTTCTTACAATTATACGGTTTTTTTTAAGATTAGTTGGGAATGGGCTTTTGTTTATAAATAAAGATAGCAAAGTACCATTCTCTAATTTATAGCCGAAATTCAGAAAATCTTAATTTGAAGCGAAAATTCATAGCGAAATTAACAGTTAAAAAAAGATGTAAACAATGTTTTTTTTTTAAAATCTCTATTAACAATATTATTAACTATTGTATAGAGGATCTAAAAAAATATTACTTAAACATAATGTTTTTCTTTAATTTATTTTTCATGGATCGAAAGTACCCAAATTTGAGATTTTTCGAACTTTTAAAAGTTCATATCTTTAAAAATATTAACTTTATCGTAAAAAGTCAATGGATATATTTAATTTTTATTGGTATTTCAATAAAGAATATAAAAAAAATTGTCCGGTTGAAAAATAACAACTCCTTGCAATTGTTTAAACAATTTCGGTTTAAACAATATGGCACCGGGTCACGCCATGGCAACATGCATTTATATTATTAGAAGGGCAGCTTTAAGAGGATCGCATAAAAAAATTGAGGTGGAATAGATTTCGGTACTCACGCGCTGATTCCTCATAGTCTAATAGGATATGTGCCCGGTTGGCGATAGGCTTGCCACCTATCACATTGTGGGACTTAGTATCTTCGGCTAGTCGTGGGTACCCTCGTTGTGCCTCTGCCTATCTCTTCAGGGATAAGGGCGTGAAGATACTTTATAAAAAATGTAAATACATTATTTGATGAAAAGACTAACTAGTGACGATATTAATTTCAATTAGAGAACAATATTATATTAACTGTAACAATGTACTGACATTAAACACAAAACTTTCGTTTTTTTGTTGTTAACTAATAAATTAGTTTACAATAAGTTAATAAGTACCATTTCACTGAAGCTGTTGTAAAAGCAAAAACGATTGGCTGATATTGTTATTTCACAATTTGTAAAATGTGTTAAGTAAAACAGTGCAAGTATATTCTTATATATAAAATAAGATAATGTCAACTTTAACGAGAATCACATTTTACAAAAAAACATGCACATTTGTAACTTCAATGGTTTTAATTATTTTAATAACTAAATGTCCCTATAGTTTTATTGTTGACATTTATAATTTTGATGACATTAAAAATTGTAAAATTTGTTTTTAAAAACGCGTATGAAATATGTATTTATAAAACAAGGTGCCTATTGATAATCTTTGTAAGCACTTCTTTTATTCCTTTCTTTTGTCTTCGTGTTGGTGTAAGATTTAGTGCGTATTTTGAGAGAAGTATTGTAACACTGGGATCGTTTAACTAATTATTTTGAATAATAGAAGGATAATTTTATATGAAAACGGTATATATTTTTTATTATTTCAAATATTTTTTACCCGACTTCGAAAAAAAGGAGGAGGTTTCTCAATTTGACCGTATATATATTTTTTATGTGTGTTCGCGGATAATTTCGTCGCTTAAGAACCGATTTTTTTTTAATCAGCCAGAAGAGTTTGCATCATAATGCAGCCTCTTCAGTATGTACATAAGCATATAGTATATATAGAGTACATACTACTTTAATAGTAGGGTATAGTAGGCATGTACTCTTAAACTATTCGAACGTAATCGTGCTACCTTTTATTGTTAATGTAACGTCAATGCTCCCTTTTGGTTTAGTCAACGAGCTAACACACGGCTCTTCAAATTCCCGATGATAAGAGGTAACCGTGGATCATAGATATTGTAGGTGCGTCTTAGTCTTGTGTCCGAAGTGTTAGGTCAATTGTGCAATTCTACTGGCTACCCAACCCTCAACAACGGAACAAGATATTGGTGGTAATTTCCTTGCGCACTCACTAAACTAATTTTAAGTTATCGCTGTCTTCTTTCAACAAAAGTAACAGAAAGAGACAAAACACTTTTATTGCTGTCAAATTAGACGGTACACGTCATTTCTACAGACGTTTAATCTGTCACTCAGAAAACGTCAATTAAAAACATCACAATTTGACAAGTTCAGACTAATCTGACATGTCTAAGATTTTCCATCTCTTTTGTTTTTATTTCATTTGAAAAATTTCCCCCGTGTTGGCTCCTTTGTAGAATAGACCGTCTGCCTTCCTGTGCCGGGCAGCTCGTAAAAGGCGAGCATAGGCTTGCCGTCACTAACACCGTGACATCTGACTAAGTGGTAGAGTTTCGCAGCGACTCACCCGGATTAGTACCACCGCCTAACCTGTTCCTGCCGACATAACGTCATAACGTGTTCCGGTTCGGAGGGTAAGGCAGCCGGTAAACTTACCTTTGCTCGAGGCCTAACATCCTGACCTCAGGTTGGCAAAGCACCATTACCATCTTAGGTGTCTCTAGGCGGTGAATGACTTACCATCAGGAAATCCGTCTGCTTGTTTGCCTTCCAATGTCATAAAAAAAAAAGATAGCAAGCATCTAAAATAAGATTAGTTTGTGAAAAGCAGAATCATCACCATTGTCATATTAAGCGCAGGAATAGGTGAGGCGGTGGAACCCTACCGGATGTGATCTAAACCGCGCTCTGTCACCAGTGGTCTTGTTGGTAATGACTCATATAATGTTTGCTATCTTCTTATGAGCTGCCAGACAGGAAAGCAGATGGTTTATTCTATACAGTAGACCCGGACCAACGGGAACGGTTTGAAAGACAGGGTTTGTATTATAGTATTTTATTTTAACATTTATATATTCAAGAGGTTTACCAAGGCACGTTTGACTTGACAATGTATCACCATCTTTGGCATCTGTGTGCGTCGATAATTTGTACTACCAGGAAATTCATCTGCTTGTTTTGTGATGTCATAAAAAACCCAAGCATAAATGTCATAAAAAAATCCGCGATATTCAGGTTAAATAACTTATACTTCGTATTTCGCTAAACAGCTAGACGATTTCCATGATATCAGTCGCATTATCATAAATATATCATATAGAAACTCATAAATATGTGAATGGCTGTTGCCTGCATCTCGCCGCAATACGGTGAGCTAAGTCTTATGCCGGAGACAAAAGGAAAGAATCGCTTAGCGTTTAAAGAAATGTACAGTAAATGTTTGCAAAACAGATGAATTACATAGACTTTTTCACCCTTTTACAAATACCGTGTTGGTCCGGGCTCCTTTGTGGAATGGTCCATCTGCCTTCCTGCCAGGCAGTTTGTAAAAGTCGAGCATAGGCTTACCGTCATTAACACCGTGACATCCTACTAGGTGGTCGAGTTTCGCAGCAACTCGCCTGGATTGGTACCACCGCCTTACCTATTCCTGGCGCCATAACGTCTGTGCTTGCCGTTGACGTGTTCCGGTTCGGAGACTAAGGTAGCCGGTTAAACTTACATTTATTCGAGGCCTAACATCTCAGCCTCAGGTTGGCAACGCACCATTACCACCTTTGGTGCTCAAAGCGGCATGAATTTCTTACCATCAGGAAATCCGTCAGCTTGTTCCCCTTTCAATATCATAAAAAATAAGGCAAGCAGTCGTGAAATAAATATGGAGTAATTTAAACAAAGTCAAGTCAACCAATTTTGAAATTATTTTTTAGAAATATACGTAAATAAATATAAATATATATTACGAGGTAGTTCCGTATTAATTTTGGTATGATCCCACTAGTGGTTATAAGTGATTTTTTTACTTATGTTACTTTTACTACTTTATTATATACTTTTACTTAATTATTTTTACCTAGTCAATAATGAGGTCGTAGAGATAAATGAAAAATTTATGCATTATTAATAGTAACACAAAAACTACTAATAGGATACTGATAAAATTGATGTAGAACCTTTTTGGTTCCATTTGAAATAATTCGGAAAAAGAATGATCAAATTGCGATGTGATACCCAATGAAATAGAGTCGATTTTTCCGGTTTTACCGCGCTTATTTACTGAAATCGGTAGACGCGGAAAAAAGCAGTTGGTTAAAATATATTTTCTTAGTCATCTTAGTGTAACAAATTATTGGATATATAGTTATTTGCCATCATAAATATCCACGTCTATCTACATTTTAGTATTAATATTTTTTTGAACTGAAAATTTGATTGGTCTAGTTTAAATAACAGCTATTTTTACAGCATACAGCCGCACTCAGAGACGACAATTATTTTTTAAGCGGTTATTAAGTTGACATTTTTGTACAAAATTGTTACTTAATGAAAATCTTAACGAACATTTTAATAACTAAAACACATTACGACAAACATTATTAAAACAAATTTTGTCTTACATTTGACCATATACTATAACATTTCTATGCATGGCTATTGAATCTATAAATTGTCATGCACACACCGAGTGCAGATAAATAATATGAATCCAGATAACTTGTGTCGCACAATAATAACATATTATTGCCATAATGCACTGCTTTGTTCCATACCATAATCTATAATAGTTGTGGCCCTAGAATCGAAGCTTTCAATGCAGATAAAATTCCCATTTCTAATAGTCGGCTTTATGTTCTGATAATGTTATTGTAGTTGAACTAGATCAGTTTTAATTATAGATATTATGCAGGATAATGTTTGGATTTCTGCATATTTGTACAAAATCATGAAAGGAGTGTGTTTGTTGATAGATATTTCAAAAATAATCCAGATAGATTGATGTTACTGGAGTAATGCAAAAAATCTTAATTGAACAATTTGCGCCTCTGCTATCTAACAGTCCGATGTTGGATTTGATTTCATGAGATTCTGGGTTCGACACCCAGGTCAGGCAACAAAAAGAAAAAGTGAATTTTTAATTGTCTAATAAAAATACTTTGCCCAGAATTGCAAATAATCCCGGTTAGCGATTATCACATTGTGAGACTTAATATCTTCAGCTAGTCGTGGGTGCCCAGATTGTACCTCTGCCTACCTCTTCTGGGATACAGGCGTGACGATGCTTACAAAATTAAGTCACTATTTTGCAAAATTTGATTATTTGAGTCAAAGGGGACTTGCTTACGATCTATTCTGGTTGATGAAAAATAAAAAAAATGCTGAACCATGTTAGTTATGAAGTTGTTGCAAAATACCTTTTCGTTTCAATACGTCTTCTACCACATTGCAAATATCGAATGAAATAACGTACATATGTATTATGAACACATAACTATTAAATTTTCTGTTAACCCCATTGTTTTTTATTTAAGTGTCGGCATTAATTACATGAGGTTTAGGGTTCGATTCGCAGGTCAGACGGCTCGAAAATCTGTTTCTTTATTTTCCTTATGAAAATTAGGTAGCTTGACATTATATAAGTACCCGGTTGAGGATACATTTACCACCTATCACATGAAGAGGCAATCATGGGTGCTCTGGTTGTACCTCTGCCTTCTTATCCAGGAATCAGGTATACGGAAGCAAAGGTGCACTTCATATAATTGTAATAAAACCCTAACTACTACAAACTTCCACCTTCTTATCCAGGATTTAGGGATACGAAAGTAAAGGTGCACTTCATATAACTTAAATAATAACTTAACTACCACAAATTTCCACCTTCTTATCCAGGAATCAGGCTACGGAATTAAAGGTGCACTTCATATAATTTAAATAATACCCTAACTACCACAAACTTCCACCTTCTTAACCAAGAATCAGGGATACAGAAGTAAAGGTGCACTTCGTATAATTGAAATAATTACCTACCACTACAAACTTCCACCATTTTCAAACAGAACTAGTCAGATAAGAATAGACAAATAAAATCCACGCCAACCAAGCTTGTTCTTGTACATGAACTTAAAACCGCGAGCAAAACCGGGGGCTAAATAGACTGCACATAAATCTTTAGTAAATTGTATTTCAATTACAATATTCTAAATAACACCATTATAATTTTTGTTACATCATTTTGTTAGGTAGCGGTTGTTACAAAAGCGTTTATTAATTTAAATTATCAATATCAGCTACTGGTTGGGTTTAGGGTTGGTATCTGTTTGGTTTTAACTTGGTCTATACAAATAGTAGGCAAACAAGAATACATATTTCCTGGGAGCAAGAAATATTAGCCATCTACGGATACCACACCCTATTTGGTCGAGAGGCTAGCGTACACCGATCAACCGCGAGGTTCGGATTCGATTCTCGATGAGGGCAGGCGTTTGTGTGATGAACATTTACATGTCTGCATTTCCGGGTCTGGGTGTTTATTAAATTAAATCAGGTATCTATTTAAGTATTTCTATGTATTACTATCGTTGACTAACACCCATAACACAAGCATGTAATTTGCTTACTTTGGGGTTAGAATCAATTTGTGTAACTTGTTCATGAATGTTTATATAAAAAAAGTATTTCATACCCATATTCCCGAAAAGGTAGGCAGAGGCACAACCAGAGCGCCTACGGCTCACAATGTGTCCCACAATGTGATAGGTGGCAACCTATCCAAACTGGAGCAACTTTTTTTTATTGGAAAAACCTAGTTTTCTTTTTGTTGCCCGACCTGGGAATCGAACCCGGGACCTTATGCAGTCAAATCTAACACCTCGACCACAGAGGCGACTTTATGTAAGCAAGACTAAGAAAGTAGTACGCAACCGACGCCCGGTTGCCTACTACTTACTTAGTCTTGCTAGTTTTTGTAAAACTCAGCCACATATATGCCCGGTTTCAACATTCAAAAACTTTTAACTTACGGATGGTAGTTTTTTTACAAACTGTTCTAGGGCTATGCTGGTGAGCTATTTAAGTATTTGTCATTCGTCCTAGGTAAGTACATAATTCATAACATATACATATTTTATTGGTATTAGAAGTAACACCTTATTACTTCCTGGTAAGCTTTCAATAGTTATAAACGGCAGTTGATAGTTTACTTTATATAGGGTTAAATTTAATTTTGTATTTAATAAATAATGAAAACGGTTATAAATGTAAATAATTTGCTTAAATGTTAGAATATATTAACATACTAGCTGCGCCCCGCGGTTTCACCCGCGTAAGTCCCAATCCCGCGGGAACTCCGGGATAAAAAGTAGCCTATAATATGTTATTCTGGGTCTTCAGCTACCTACATACCAAATTTCATCGTAATCGGCTTTGTAGTTTTTGCGTGAAAGAGTAACAAACATCCATACATCCATACATCCATACATACAAATTTCGCATTTATAATATTAATAGGATGTTCATACAATAACTTGTATGGTACTTTTATAAATAATAAAGTATGTGCACACCAAAATGTAGTTACCTAGAATATGTTAGAATACCTACTTAAATATTTTTTAATACCTCATCAACACACATTTTCCGTATTTTTTTTTTCATTTCATTACGGATTACGGTTCGTTGATAATAGTAACCTGGCGTGAATCATGGTCCTATTAGTTGGACAGAAACCGACGCTTGCTCTTGCGAGCTGCTTTATATTTTAGCAGTTAGTCTATATTTTTTAATTTTATCCTATCACTACATAGGTCGCGTTCTCTGTCCCTATGTCCTTTTGTATGCTTATATTCTATCACACTACGCAACGGATTTTAATGCGATATTTTTTAATAGATAAAGTGTTTAAAGAAGATGGTGTATATGTATATTATATTATTTTTTTTTACCGAGGCGGGTAGCTAGTTAATATTATAAATGCGAAAGTTTGTACATTTGTTCGTTACTCCTTCATGCAATAGCTGCTGAACCGATTTTTATGAAATTTGGCACACACGTGTAGGGTAACTTGGATTAACACATAGGGTTTTATCCCGAAAAATGTTCCTGTGAAAAATGGACCATTGACTTCGCGGGAAACACAGCCATTAAATAATTAAGGGAGCCGAATTGAGAAAAGTAGCTTAAATTTTTAAAGAGTCTGGTCACTTCTATTTTTTAATGTCACCAAATGACATGGCATATCAATGATAAAATGTAATATTCACAAATCGAAATCAGCATCACATATATTTGACAATTATTACGCTCTGACTGTCACCGTGTACTCAATGTTTAGAATAGAATACTGAAATAAAAAAAAAGAAAAAAAAAGAAAATGAAATGAAATGAAAAAAAAATAGTGGTTTGATTTTTTTTTAATTATTTAACTTACAACCAAATACTGAAGGCAGTATTTTTTTATGTTATAGGAAGGGAAACAAGCAGACGGATTTCCTGGTAAGAAATTCACGCCGCCTAGAGACGCCAAAGGTGTAATGGTGCGTTGCCAACCTGAGGTCAGGATGTTAGGCCTCGAGCAAAAGCAAGTTAACCGGCCACCTTACCCTCCGAACCGGAACACGTAATGACGTTATGGCGGCAGGAATACGTAAGGCGGTGGTACCAATCCGGGCTAATCGCTGCAAAACTCTACCACCTAGTCAGATGTCACGGTGTTAGTGATGATAAGCCTATGCTCGTTTTTACGAGCTGCCTGGCAAGAAAGGCAGATGGTCTATTCTGCAAAGGAGCCCGGACCAACACGGGGAAAACTATGCATGGGCACTTGCTTTTCTTTCTTTTTTTCTTACTTAGTGCTACTGACTTTCACAGAAAACAAACGTATAAAAAAATAGTAACCACAAGATCGTATCAGTTATTGATTTTTTGTGGTGCAAATTCCCACCGGATTAGGCTGTTTTTTACAGTTTTCGAATTGACAACCCTAATTGTACTGCGATCAAACTAGTTATAATGTCCCGGTAAATATGAACAAGGTACCCGCGACAACGAAGATAAATAACCATCTACAAACACACACAAATAGTGGGTTACCTACCTATGTTGCCGTGTGTACGTCCCAACAACGTTATCGATGTAGCCATCAGTTTAATAGACTCCCAAAATAGCTGCCTACAAATTAACACACCCCTATTTGACAGGCAAATAGTGAGATGTCGATAATCTTAAGCTTGGCCTTCACTATGGGAATTTTATGGAAAACATTTTTGTTAGGAATCGACTTAATATAATTTATTTGATATTATATTTTTCGTATTATGATTTATTGTGGTTGTGGATCTATGTGCATGTATGTATTTGAGCAGTGCCTCTTCAATAGTTAGCGTTTATTTAATTTTAATAATTTAATTTCAGATGAAGAAACACAACGGTTTTACGTTTCACTTGTAATTCACTATTATACTAGCCGACCCGGAAACCTTCGTTCACTTGGCACTTGATACTCTCGGACTAAACTACAGACACGACGTTGCTTGAAGATATGTCTGCATAATATGTAAAATGACCTGTACGTACAAATGTTTCTTTTCGTTCCGGATTTCCAATTATTTGGTCACTATATTCTAATTGTGTTTATATCCGTAATTTACTACAAAATAAAAAACATACGGGACAGTCTATAAAACACTTACTACAAAAGTTAATAAAAAATAATAAATTAAATAGGACTACGTGTTAATGAATTAAATTATTCCACTCCCAATATTTAATATTATCCCACTTCCACGGGAACCTTATAAGAGTTTCGGACAGATGGACAGATGGATAGACAAAAATGCTTAAAATGTGTTTTGTTTAATAATGGTATAATGTATATACCTTTTGTCCCATAAACCTATTATTTTAACACCTTCAATGTACAGAGTTCACTCTTCTGTACTGTTTCAGACTATCGATTTTACGGTTAACCAAAATTTAAGCTTAAAGGCAGCTTATGAGCCTTTAAATTATAGCGCTGATGTTGCTGTAAAAAATGAAATCGATAGGCTATTGAGGTATACAAATTACACGTAGCACCTAAAACAGTACAAGTGTTTCTTCGTTTAAAGCAGGGTTACATGAGTTTCCTATTAGTTTACAAGCCTTATTCTACATTTGTAAGAATGGGTTTCCGCAAAGTAACGCCTAATTTAATAAAATGCTGTCAAGTATTTCTATTTATATTTCTAGTTAATGAGTTTTTTAAATTTAAATAACGTAATATTTATATTAAAATGATCTAGACTAGAAACGCTTTACATACTAACACTATTATGTTCAGTATGGTTAATTTTACTAACATAGCTATACTTATAGAAATACTAAGTACAGTTAAATAAAAATCTTTTCTGATCGAATCGGAAAGTCAGATCAAGCAAATTGCTTAATGGTAAGAAAAGACTCATCAAAGTTGTAAAATGTTTTGCTTGAGTTTTGAGTGAGCTTTGAGTTAGGATGTTTAGTTTTTAGTGTTAGTAAGTGTATCTACCTTCCAGAATTTCCAGAGAGTACAGACAAGACAGAGAGAGACAGAGGCAACAGCAACTTAACAGCGACAAGAATGACAGCTTAAAGTCAGATAAAGTCACGTGATCACTGTGTGAATTGGTTGGATCTGATCTGGTTGGTCGGTAATTAGTCAACCTATACTCTTACAGAATTACAGATTTTTTCAGACAACTGTAGTAGATTTTTTTTTGATATTGGAAGGCAAACAAGCAGTCGGATTTCCTGATGATAAGAAGTTCACGCCGCCTAGAGACACCAAAGATGGTAATGGTGCATTGCCAACCTGAGACCAGGATGTTAGGCCTCGAGCAAAAGTAAGTTTAATGATAGATGATGGTAATGCTCTTTTTACCTGGTCTATTTTCTCGCTGAACTATCTTCCCATACTATCAAATAATAATAAAATAGAATAATCTATCCTCAGCTTAAGTGGGGCCATTTAAACTACCGGCCATAACTCTTGCGTGTCGCGGCATACCCGCGGCGTTTTGTTGCGGTCCACAATACGTTTCAACATGGCGGTGAAACGCGACAATTTGTCGCCAGATATCGCCCGACACACCGACATGTGTTATTATTTACCGGGGCCATGGATAGCCGAGATTCCGGTGTTGCAAGTCACGAATGATATACCGATTTTCTGGTTAATCGGGAGTCCGAAGTTCACTGCTTTTTGTCATTGGCAACTTTATTTTGTTGATTAAAACATATAATAATATAATGTCTTACTTTTAAGGAAGTAATAATTAAGAACTAATTTATATTACTTTTTACATGCTAGCTTATTTATATTTGCAGCTAGATATTTCGTTATTCTAATTTCAAATGTTAACATGCTTCGTACTCCGAAGGTGTTATTAAATATATAATATGACAAAATACAAAGGTGGAAACGTACTATTTGGACACGACACCACTAGTCGTATCGTCATGGTCGTGGACCGTTCATACATACGACACGTCACAAGATATTTAATTATTTATACGGATACTCACGTCCTATTGTTACTGAAGTGAAACTTCTTTAGAATTGTTGTGATTTCAAATCGGATGCAACGGAAAAAAACGACAATTAAGAGACACAAATACAAAAATGTGTAGGATATATATATTCATCTCATTTTTTTGTCGATTTACTGAAGTTTCACTTCTATCGTGTGAAGTTTCACACACACCTTTTTTTTATTTGTCGATATTTCGGCCTAGTTGCATACACCGTGGTCACTAAAACTCGGCTTATGTCGTAAGCTCGGACTCGTACTTATTTTAAATGTTTGCTTTCCGATGGTTCTCCTTTTTCTCATGTTTTAAAAGACGACGGACACGTACACAGATCTAGACACACGGTTGTAAATGTTAATTTGGATCATAGATTTAATGTGAATTTAATAATAATCGGAAGATGGAAACAGAGTTCCTGAAAGATTACCTTTGTTAGAAGACGTGCTTGCGGCCTAAGAGAGAAACGTCACCTGTATAGCAACATAAGTATTAATTATAAGTTTCGCTGACCTGTAGACATTGTTAAACATTCCTATGTGCAAGTCTATCGACTACCCTATTCTCAAAGCCCAACCAGACAGTGACAGACAGTATTATTAATTATTTTGGTGTTAGAAATAGGTAAGATGGTAAATTTCAAACCTGGCAAGTTGCTGCATAGGACACTGTGGTAATGTTGTTGATGACCAATTTTACCTATGCTAGACTCTTACTACCAGCTAGTCAAAAGGTCTTTTCAAAACAGTGGTCCCGGACTAACATGGTGTTAAAGAGATTATAATGAACGTTTAAAATGACATTAAACATAAGTTAGTTAAAATATCATCATCTACAGTATCTAGACTAATCCATTATAATGCGAAGTAGCGATGTTCAATCGACCGACTAATCGCCAGATAATATCGTAATCTCTGTTCCAAGTCCTTGAGATGTAGCGATATACTGACAGGTTAATTAATATTACTTTGTATAATCTATTAAATTCTATATTATGAAAAGCAAATAGCGTCTGCTGTAGATATCGACAACTTTGAAAATAAGGTCCTTTGCAAATAAGCACAAAGGCTCATAGAGAATACAATAAGCGCATACAATTTGTAACCGACTCCAAAAACTAGCAGGTTTGAAGTTAAACTTTTTGTTGTATGTTGTTACGCTATTGCTCTGCCAATAACAAGCAGATTTTGATATTTTCCTTCAAAATAGTAGATCACGATTCTGTAAAGAAAAGAAAGAAAGTAAGAAAATACATTCATTTGCGGACTATGCGTGTTGAAGTTTTTACAAAATTATTTAAGCTTTTCAACATATTATACCACATTGTGGTGTGTAAATATTTCAATATTTATAAAAAGTACCTAATTATTTCATTTTGTACATAACGTTTTAATGTTCATACAAAAAAGCATGCATATTTATTACAATTTGAATTGTGAATTATAAACAACTTTAAAACGGCGAAACAATCTCCCCGGCAGTCAGAATTGTAACGTATCATCCTTGTACTACCACCGTTTCCAAACCTAGCCAGACCTGAGAAGAAACGGCTAAACAAACTCCTCCAGATTTTCAAGAAAAGAAAAGATTTGCAAGAAAATCTTTATCACTATAATAAGTTTTCTCTAACAGCAAGTCAAATACCGTCTTTTCAAATCTTTTCAATGGTAATGATTTGATATCATCAGGAATCTGATTGTATATACGGAAGGACATGAATCTCATCATCTGAGGCGATCCCATACTAATGATGTCATGATTCCACTAGTATCTTCACGTCCATATCCCGGAAGAGATAGGCAGAGGCACAACCAAGGCACCCATGACTAGCCGAAGACACTAAGTCCCACAATGTAATTGGTGGCAAACCTATAGTCAACCGGACACGTATCCAATCCCGGGCAGCGTTATTTTTTTAAATAAAATTGAAAATATACATTTGTTTGTTGCCCGACCCGGGAATCGAACCCGGGACCTTAAGAAGTCTGACGCCGGACCGCTAGACCACGGAGGCGATTCTACTAGGGGTTTTTTAATTATTGGAGTGTACTTAATAATTCATACATTTTAGTCGAAGAGGTTACCAATTCATACAGTGATGTACTACTAACCTGATTTTTTACTTCTTTTTATGCATATTTAAAAAAAATCTATGAATTTCATAATATTAGTAAAAAAATACACGCCTCGTTGGTCGAGTGGCTAGCGTACACGCCTAACAACACCGATCAACCGCAAGGCTCGGGTTCGACTCCCGATGGGGGCAGGCATTGTTGTGATGAACATTTAGACGTCTGCATTTCCGGGTCTGGGTGTTTATTAAATTTATTCTGGTATCTATATAAGTATTCTATGTATCAATATCGTTGACTAACACCCATAACACAAGCATATAACTTGCTTACTTTGGGGTAGGATTCAATTTGTGTGACTTGTCCAGGGGGTATTTATTTATTTATTTACAAATATCAATACTACGCTATCATAGGAATGTTGAGTCATCAATTAGAGGCTGATGAGTTAAGTTTCTTTAGTGAGTAAGATTGCCGACTACGCTGGTGTTGCAGCGGCAGGTAAGGTGGTGGTGGTGCCTATCTGGGTGGGATTTAAGACTTTACTAGCTAGAAATTCATATTTTACCTTTCTCATCTCACGGATTTTCTGATATGCTAAAAATCCGTTGCCGAGCTAAAATTTTGATTTTAAACGTCTTTCACTTACGTTATACTAGCAGAAAAA
The DNA here is from genome assembly GCA_002245505.1 of Calephelis nemesis. NCBI lineage: Eukaryota > Metazoa > Arthropoda > Insecta > Lepidoptera > Riodinidae > Calephelis > Calephelis nemesis. The sequence goes on along the minus strand of NJDD01003385.1, from coordinate 260,039 downwards.
AATTGACATCAATATTGGTGGCTTCTTCGCAAAACTGCTTCCTTGACACGGTGTTAGTGACAAACAAATATTCTCGTCTCTTGACATCTACTTATTAGGAAAGTTGGCATTTACTCTATGAATACGTCCAGGACACGGGTTAAAATTATTAAAAACTAAAAAGCTTTCTGTAAAAAAAGCTATGGATCATGACTAACATGTCACAGTTTATTCACAGATAATAAAGAACAATGCGTTGTCAAAGATGATGTTAATGGGCGAGATGTGAACAAAAACTATCAAAGATTAAAGTTATGTATTAGTTTTGAGATAAGGCTTTTAAGATAGTTGATCGATGGTGGGAACGTTCGAGACGAACTGGTGACAGTAAGTAGCTGGATCTAAATTGATCGAGAAACTAGTTTTGTTGTTACACCAAAAGAACTTTGGGAGCTAGTTTTAGTCATCTTTATATATAAAGTATAAAAGTATCTTACCTACCCTAAGAGGTAGGAACACAACCAGGGCACCCACGATTAGCCGAAGACACTATTATACCAGTCCCACAATGCGATAGGTGGCAAGCCTATCGCCAACCTGGCACATATCCAATTCCTCGCAATTTTTATTTATTAGAAAATTAGAAATACCACATTTTTCTGGTTGCCCGACCCGGGACTCAAACCCGGGACCTTATGAAGTCAAATCCGACACCGGACCGCTAGACCACAGAGGAGATCTTTATGTATAGGAATATTATTTTTTTAATTAAAAAAACGATATTCTAAAGGTAAGCGCAAACTGTTGACAATACGGAGCGTGTTGCGCATCGCATTGTAAAGCATACATTACTAAACGGTAGGATTTCGCACCGCCTTACCTATTCCTGCCGCCCGAGCCATAACGTTAGTGCTTACTGTTGAAGTATTCCGGTTCGTATGATAAATTACCTACTTTTGCTCGGGACCTACCAACCCTCTCTCAGGTTGGCAACGCACCATTACCAACTTTATTGTCTTTAGGCGGCTAACATTTCTTACCTTTAGGGAACCCCTCTGCTTTTTTGCTTTCCAATATCATGCGGCCCGTCTAAATCTGCGCTATCCCTAAGACATAGGAGACAGACTGAAACACAGTTTTTCGTTTTGGTAAAGGATAATTTGATCTAGTTGCAAAGGTGGATAATATAACTGTTATACATTAGAGAGCGAACGGGGATGGAGTATATAACTGTACTAATATCTACGCTATAATTGTCTATATAGTTTAACAGCATGACCTCACTACATAAATAACATTTCAATCGCTAATGGATTTTCAAGTACTTTTATTTATAGATATTAATATATTATGCTGTAAAAAACGTAGAATAACAAAGACTAAATTTTTTTATGAGTTTTGAAAATCTTATCTCATAATTATTACTTACTTGTAAGGAACTATATGGATCTTCGTTTTATATAGTGACAACAATGAAACTTTGAATACCAACTTCAAAAACAAATTTCGTTGAAAATGGCAGCATTAATAAATTGAATTACTTTGTATATGACCTTCTGACCCGACGAACAGATGGTAACAGTTATTTCAGAAAAAAATATTCGTTTAAATTACATTTTTTTAATCTTATTTTAAAATAAAGATGAACATTATAGTTGATTCCACATACAAACTTGTATTCCAGTGAGATAGGTGCAATGAGTTTTTTGATATAAAGGGAAGTGAATTTGATCTTGGATATAGGAGCGTATTTAAGTCATTTTTTTGCATACGTGATAGAAAAATCAGCGTTCACATTCACTTATTTTACTCAATATTAATATGGTTATCAAAATATGTACGACAAAAAGTACTAAAAGACAAAAAATTGGCACGCCACACTCTTTGCTCACAACGTTCTCCGTTTGCCTTCTCGTGAAGATTTATGTATGCAGCTCTACACTATAAGCTGCTAATGTTTTCTTATAAAGTGGGGAGAGAATAACATGTTATGTAAATAGCGATAGCATACTGTGGTATAAAATAAAGTTAAAGTTAAGAACTTAAAGTGCCGACTAAGTATCAAATATACTTGGTTTTACTACACAGTGTGCATCTCTCATACGTTATGCTCCTGGCATAATCACATTTCTTATAATAACATCATTAGAATTAGTGCGCTTATAATGCGACGTGTGCGGTCTTAAAGGCAGGATTGTTGACCATAAAAAAGGAGAACAAGTCAAACGATTAAGCGATTCTTAAAAATGTATATTTAAAATTACAAATTTTGTGGACACAGTTTTAATAATAATCAAAGTTGGTTGTAAAAAATATTAAATTATAGTAGAAATCTATAAAAGCTGAAAATAACTAAGTACTGATAAATTGACAGGCACAACGGTGTTATTTCCTAATCCTAACTATTGTTATTGCTAGTTATTTAAAAAAACATACCTTATTCACTGTAGGTAACATTAGAGAAATTGAATTGTACGTGACGTACAATTCAACGGAAGCTGGAAGGAGGAGAGGTAGGGGGAGACTCAGTATGGCATAAGCCAGATAAAGGGAAAAGTGAGTATCAATCGTATCAAGTACTAAAATAGAAAACGGTGATCACAAAAGAAATAAAAATTGTTTCACCTGCAAAAAAAATAAGAATAATTTATGATGATGACACAAAACTAAGCTCATGAAAAGAGATGTAGATTTTGTGAAGCACAGAAGTGTACTACTCTGACTATCACTGTTTTGACCATTTCTTTTCATATATCCGAAAAGAAAGATGGAGGTTCAACCACTATTACTACTAAGTATCTACCTGGTATACTCTTAGTACACTTAGTTTCACGATGTAACAAGTGGAAAACTTTTTGCCAACCGGGTGCTTAGCTAACCCCAACGACTTTAAAAAAAAGACACTTCTATTCGACCCACCTAGGAATGGAGTTATTGCCGAAACTGAGCCACACATAGAGATTTATTTACTACCCAAACTTTCAAGCCCGCTCAATGTTATGATTTGGGCCTAACCATAAATCACATAGTCACGAAACTAGAACGTGTGTGTAGAGTTTAATGTCCCTAAATAAAGTACGTGTTGGTGATAGACAAAAAGTTTGCATAAATGAATTCAATTTCATGTATCCCGACTAAGATAAGGGTTATCTAATAAGGATCTTGGACGTTGGTGCAGGGACTGCGTGGTGTAGAGCGTCCTGGTAGCTTATACTACGTCATGGACTTGCAGGTACTTTCTTTAACATATTCATATTAGCTTTTGACCTTACACCATATTAATAACCATAGCGTACTTTTATACACTAGTAGCAGTTGCCTGTTGTGCAATCGTGATCAAATTTCAGTAGCCTATACGAAATTTGGAACACAGATAGATTGTGACTTGGATCCAAGTTACAATCTATCTGTGTTCCAAATTTTAAACAGTTCTGCCATTCGAGCGTGAAAGGGTAACAAACATCCATACATGCAAACTTTCTCATTTATAATATTAGTACACTATTAACTAAGATCTACTACAAACGCTGCAATTTTTGTTATTATTTTTGTGTTTACAATGTATACAATAATTATAAGTAACTATTTTTAACCCTCTAGGGATGTTATGAGTGTGACGTGCGTGCGCGGGTTTGTCTGTGTGGCTATGTGTCTGTAGTATAGTAGCTATTCAGCGGAAGAAAGGATTTTGATTCGTTTTTTTTATTTGAAACCTGAAATGATAGAAAAGGTTCTTAGCTAAGTTTGGTATTGATTGAAACGTCGTCTATAGACGATAATCTTGTTTATAGTGCATTTCAATTCTGGAGCGTAGGTTGTTGACACACTTTTTTTTGCGTTTACCTCAAAAAGTGTGTATACAATCGAATTCCACCAAGGTTGTAGAATTGATTGGGTAAGTTTTTAAAATTAGCTTTAATTCATACCACGATCAAGTTCCGAGGGTTTTATCCGAGGGTGGTGTCCAAATTCTCCGAAATGGCCGTGTTTTTTATTAAATATAGATTTAAGGGTTATTTATTAAATATAGAGGAACCAGGCAGTTCTGCAAGGACCGTGACATTTGGTACTTGATACTCTCTGCCAACCCCGTATGGTACTAGGCGTGGAAATATCTATTTATGTACTTTAAATTATATTTATATTGTGAAATTACTAAACATTAAAGATTGATAATACTTTAAAGTACTATAATTATGTTTACCGTGGCTTCGCCTGAGTGTTATTTTTTTTTTAATTTCTCTGTAGAAATCCTTGCAGATATCGGGATAAAAATAGTCCAAGGCACTTTCCTGTCTTCTAAGTTCCAGTTGATGTAAGACTAGATTTAGGTACTAAAAGATACATAAATACCGACCTAAACTGTTTTGATATTCACACCTAGCTCAAGCTTATTACACTGCTTATAACAATACAATTAAAATGTTGAATAATCTCTAGCAAAAATCCTACATGTAACGAAGCTAATAAGAACTATCTCGATCACGTCGGATTTCAATAAAAAAATCCGTTTCAAATCGGTCCCTCGGTTTGAACGGACGAAGTATAATGGCTATGGCAGACAGACTAATACACCTACACATATACAGAGATACGTTAAACTTATAAATTAAAAACATACATTACACAAACATTTGTCACTGTCAGAATTCGAATCTAAGTCTGAGTATATTTAGTGGTATTATCTCGGTATTACCCTCTGTAAACTGATGGATTCGCTATAAACGTACAAGCGATATAAACTCTAAAAATAATGTTCGTTGCTTCCATTTATATAGCAATAAAAAGGCATCATAACCAACAAACAATAAAAAGTTTGTTCAAAAGCCAAATCAATATGCCATAACATGTTTGGAAAACTAACCCTTCTCATGCTGACAGCAAATAAATAAAGCTTGTCAGCGGCCACGCGAAATAAACTCAATTTTCCTCGAGAACGACGCCGCAAAATCTCTCAACATTTCCCCAAATATCGTCCCACGTCCCGTTACGTACAGGCCTACGTGTTCACACCGTAGGGGTACCGTAGACACCGTATATGGGTTGTCGTGTGCAAGCAACAGGTGGCCGCCCGTAGGGTTAAACGGTATACTGCTACTAACTTAATGTTGCTCTGCTATGTTTACTTTTTATGCCTGTGGTTCAGAAAGCCATTTTATATGTTAGAGCTATGCCTACACCTTTTTATATAGAAAGTCATTTTTTTACAGATTTTAATCACTTTGGTTGATAACTGTTATTAAAGAATTTTCAGTTTTTTTCTCCATCTCCTTCTAACAAGAAGAAATAAATGAACTACAATCACGTAGATAACAAATATGCGACCTCATTAATTTGGAGCACGAAATCAGTTTCACCTTATTTTTTAAATATTTCATCATTTAAAAAAAATCTAATGCCTGTAATAAAGTTTTCATTTCACCTTCAATATAATTAAAGTAATAAAATAACAATGTATAATAACGATAATGCAACATACCGATGTCATAAAATAAAGATGCATCTTTTAACTAGGACTGTGAATTACTTAACTCTTAACAGTGATGGTTGTCATTGACATTAAAGGTAAGATGGTATCAAATAAAAAAAACAAATTTATTACAATCAACCTTGTGTCAATCTTACAGTTTTTTTAATTGGCTCTATACTTAATCTTTCGTTAAATGACGATTAATCTTTCAATAATTTCAATTATTTTTAACCCATCTAAAAATTGGACAATCTTTAATTTTCTATAAAAAACATTTTTTGGGGGTACTTGTAAGCATGAAAATGATTTTTGTTATAAACAAATATAGGTAATATTATTAAAACGAACTACAATATATTTTCACAAAGTAGAGCATTCCGCACGAAAATATAATCAGTCGCAGTAGCAGGAAAATGTTTTCTCATATGGTGGAAAATCCTGAGGCTAATGCGTGTTATAGGGCTCATGGCAGTGAATTTATGTCGCACTTTTGTTTTACGAGCTTGTTCAGAATAAATTTTATAACAGTGCCATAGTCAAGCGTTACTATAGCGTTGTTTATGGCTGAGATAACCGTATTTATTGCTTACATGTGATATGTTTCGTATTATGATTTGGTATTATGGACCCATGTCCCGTATAAAGTATTGTATGCACATGGGGTCATTTTAGGGTTAATAGATAAATTTGCAGTTTCATTTGTGTACCTATTGTGTCTTGGATTTCGTATATTTTATTAAAAATGTGTTATGGACCCACCTTCTGTCAGAGATATGTTTTTGAGTCCATACATAACACTATTACCATCTGGTCTGGAGGATTAAGTAGCTAGTTGAATTATAGAAGAGGTTTCATACACCAGCCTAAGTTTATTTTATAACTCCAATATATCTGTCTGATTGCTTTACCTCCAATTCGTTTATCTTTAAACAAGCCATATATGTATGCGTCGTTTCAAATAACACAACAAAAACAGTGCAAGGGTTCTTTTTGTAAAAAAATACATAAAAAGAGTTTCAGCAAGTGCCAAGAACGAAAAGAAAGAAAAATAAAAAGATTCAATAAAATAATGTGTCGCTTGTCGCAAAACTCTACCACATAGATACAGTCACAGATTTAGTGATAAATTAACGCATCCTTTACTAGTTGCTAAGCAGGCAAGCAATTGGACATATACTAAATAAATAATAATAAATAAATATCCCTGGACAAGTTACACAAATTGAATCTAACCCTAAAGTAAGCAAATAATATGCTTGTGTTATAAGTGTTAGTCAGCGATAATAATACACAGAAATACGTAAATAAATACCGGAATAAATTTTATAAACATCTAGACCCGGAAATGCAAACGTCTAAATGTTCATTACACAAATGCCTGCCCCCGTCGGGAATCAAACCCGAGCCTCGCGGTTGATCGGTGTAGTTACGCGTGTACGCTAACCACTTGACCAACGAGGCGGTCGTGCTACAGGACATATTTTTATTTTAAAATATATACATAGCTTCAAACTTAAAACTGGCTATAAAATATTCGTATTTTTTTGTCATAATATAAACATTAAATTGAAATAGCGTACAACGAACAGACACACGAGCATATTTGATTAATTACAGTAATATTGAAGTAAACTAGAGTAAACCTCGTTGACGGTAGATTGTGTGATAAAGTGAGCTGGGGAGCGCTCCCACAGGAATATTACCCTAATAGGTGTTAGGGATGGAATCAAGTATCCCGACAACACTTTAGATAATGATATCGACGTACACAAAATATCAATTCATTGTGGCGTTTACTACTAAAATGTGGGTTCAATATTTCAAGATTTTGAACTAAACTTAACTACACCTTTATTTTTTAATTTGCATTTACTTATAAAAAAAAATAACATATTACACACTTTACAAAACAACAAAACAAACAAATCTCATGTGATAATAAATTTATTTTATTTCATTTAATTCAATTCAATTACTTTTAATTTAATTCAGCTCATCTCAATTCAATTTTTTTATTCAATTAGGGTAAAGTCATAGAAATTATTCAAATGTACACCGTGGTGAATGTAGTAACCACCGATACATAAACAGAATCATCTTCATTCATAAAACAAAATGCCTCATCCCGTCGGGAGTCAATACCAAGCCCCGCGTATGGTGGACGACAGATTTTTGTGCTAACCCCCCGGATAGCGAGGCAGTCAACAATTTCAGATTAGTTTCAGTTTGGCCATACAAGTGGTTCATGTGATATATTTTACAACAATCTTTATAAAATGTATAGTCTTTGATATCATATCATAAATCGACTACCGGAGCGACTATTTTTTCAGAAGATCCGGGGAAAGAATTTCAGCAGGATTACATTTATTCCATTTTTTTTAATATTGGCATGGGAATACCCCTCCAAGGCCAGCAATGTGTCTTACTAAAGTACTAAAAGCTGTAACTTCACTTTTGGTTTCATTCGAATATAATGTAATTCCCCTGTTTTACACGCATCTCACTTATGAAGTCCTAGAAGCCAGACATTTCCTCTTCGCCGAACACGATAATAATGACTAAAGACCATATTATGTGGCAGTAATCTTAGAGGATGGTCAGGTTGAGCTTTTACTATAAATAACCTTTTTTATGATAATGGAAGGCAAGCAAGCAGACGTATTTCCTGATGGTAAGAAATTCACGCTTCCTAGAGACACCAAAGGTGGTAATGGTGCATTGCCAACCTGACCTGACCTCGATAGAGTTTCCCAACAGGTGGGTCTTATGATGAACTTGGACAAGACGAAAGTCATGTTCATCGTTCATGTTACACCTATACCAGTTCACGTTGGGAACTCAATTCTTGAAGTCGTTGATCAGTTGGTATACCTAGGTCAAGTTATCAGTTAGGTAAATCCAACTTCAAGAAAGAGGTCGATCGCCTAATCCAACTCGGATCGGGAAATTAGAGGGTATCTTCTAATCCAAATTACCGCAGGGCCTAAAGTTGAAAGTTTTCGACCAGTAATGACATATGGAACTGAGACTTGGCCGTTAAATGTGAACCTCTTAAATAAGCTCAGAGTCGCTCAGCGTGCCATGGAGAGAGCTATGCTCGGTGTTTCTCTGCGAGATATGATCCGTAATTCGATGATCCGCAAGAGAACGAGAGTAACTGACATAGTTCAGAGAGTTAGCAAGCTGAAGTGGCAATGGGCAGGCCACATTGCTCGCAGAACCAACAACCGCTGGGGAAGAAAGGTTCTCGAGTGGCGGCACCGCACCGGAGGACGTAGTGTCCGACGACCTTCCACCCGGTGGACTGATGATCTGGTCAAAGTCGCAGGGAGTCGCTGGCTACAAGCGGCTGGTGATCGTGACTTGTGGCGCTCTTTGGGGGAGGCCTATGTCTAGCAGTGGACGTCTTCCGGTGATGATGATGATATTGAACTAACTGAAAACTTGGAAAACACGTTGCCGAATTGTAGGGGAAAATAGGGATGTAACAGTACTTCCACGGTGGGTTTACTGCCACGCAATCCGGATCCTATGGTAGATGATTTTTGAAATGTTAGGAATTTCACATTTAAGAAATAGTGATAAATTGCACCTGTCTAATCAAAAACTTGATATTTATAAAACTGTGTACTGTATGTCAATTCGTAGACATAACAACATTCCTGATAGTCTTAAATTCCTGATAGTTACTTTTTAAAAAGGTTTCGAAAGAAGCTATTTATCTTGTCATTAGATAAAGCTTACTGAAGTGTAAACGATTTTTTTGCATAAAAGTTCAATAGGTAATTATTTTCCTAATACTAATTTCATAGCAAATAATATATTCTCGGTTGCTGAGCAATTTGTTTTGCCGTTTTTTCTCCTGACTGACTAGGTTTAGAAACGGTGGTAGCTTATGGCAGTAGAGTTCAACCTTATCATATTTTAAAATTTTGTTCAAATTTTAAAACCTGTATTCTAATACATATTTCAATTTAATCTAAAATTTGTATAATTTTAAAAATATTTGCACACCACTATGTGGTAGAATACGTTGGTTTAAACAAATTAATATTTTTTTGTAACAACTTCTAATATACATATTCAGCTAATAACTAAATTTTATTTTATTAAGAATCAATGAAAATACTCAAGTATTTGTCCTGCCTAGTCTCACTGTAGTGGTGATTAGATTTAGAAATTTCCTCAACAAGCATCACCGTTATACGAATATTCCATTACTCATAATTTTGTGTAACTTTTGCATGGCCTAAATATTAAAAGATAGAAGCTGCTTTCATATATTTGTGCCAAATGCATGACGGAATGTAAGCCGCTACTCTGTTCAATGGCGCATTTATGCATTTTGTTTAAAACATTTTTAATTCATAGTCACACGGTGGACTTATTCTGAGCGCAACTATACGATGCAGTTACGATGTTAAGTCTTATACTTGTGTTATAATTATATACTTTCTTTAACATATTGACAATATCTTATATTTCAATTTTAAAAAGATTACAAATTGATGCATTGTTTTCCTACATGTTATTTAATGTAGTAATACACGTTCAGTACAACTATTTCATTCGCAAAACCAAAATTTTCACATATCCTTACCTTAAAACGTAGAAATACTTTTTATTACTAAAATTTTTTTAAACTTCTATTATGTCTTAGCTATGAATAAAGTATATAGAACAGCTAACATCTATTTAATATAAATTAAATAGGATTTAAGAACGAGTTAACGTTCATTATTTTACCAGAAAGAGTAGACAGTAAGTTGTAGCAATTATTACATTTAAATAGAAGAAGGCGGCTCTTATAAACTGACCACAAGGGGCTTAGTAAATAGAGATAGAAAATCTAAAACGTCGTTGCCTATCTCTCTCTATCTCTCTCTCTTTTACCATCTTCGTTTCGATTTCAGACTTCGCGTTGCAATTAGATTTATTACTCTCTACTGTAAAAAAATCTTGATTCTGCTCGTAAATGACAAATATTCACCTAAGGAGAACAACATACCTACAATATCGATGGTGTGTCTAGTCTACAGATTGTCTCTTACCACCAAGACAGTCATAGGCTCGTTTGTTGTTTCGTCACATAAAAAAAGAATACCGAACATTGGGGCAGCCTGAGACAAAACATCACTCGGACATCTGAGTTTTCAAAAGGCAATCGTTTTGGTAATAAATACTTGATGTTTGGATATCCATTGACACTTGTAACTATTTTCCATGGGTTCTCTGTTTTTATAGAATAGAAAGTTATCAGATGGATTTCATTATACATACATTCGCAACCTATGTACACAAAAGTTGGTATTGGTATATTGCCAACCTAGGACTGAGACATAACATCTTACCCGTACACGGCCATGTATCTGTTTTATTCAAAGTAACAATCGTCTTTTATATTTTACTATGTTATTACAAAATATTCATTTTATTTCCAGAATAAGCAGATAGTAGCTCGTGTCAGCCAACGCGTCTGAATGGAAGGCACATTATCGCCGAGTATTCATCAACTGAGTAATGATACGTTGCACGTTTACGTCACTACTGATGCTAAGTGAAAAGTTATGAAAAATCTATAATATAAGTCTTTCCATTTATAAAATGAATTGCTGTTAAAATGAATTGCTGTTAATTTAAGTACATGTTTTTCTCTCTTTCTTTAATGTACACAAAAAAGTCAAAACACAAACAAATATGGAAACTTATACAAAAGGCGAGTTTACCTCTAAAAGAGATTTCTTGAAGCAAACCCAAAGTAACGAGAAAGTATCAAAGAAATGTAGAACCCATAGTTCAGAATACAAGAACTTATTGTACAAAAAAACACAAACTAAATAACTAATTATGTCTAAAGTGCCAAGTTTTTTGCATTTTTATGTGCCTTTGGTACAATATTTCATTTTCTGCACTAAAACTGTTCAAATTAAATTTAAATGCTTTAAAGTATTCGCCACTTTTTGACCAGCAACTTCATCTAAAAATAAATATATTAATCGAACATTATATTCGTAATAATATATTCGTATAAAAAAACTTGTTCATAAATATATGTATCAAAAATATTTGAACTCAAAAGTAGGCAGGTGTCAAAAGCCCAAAAGATTTAGTTGTCAAATATATATATATTTTTGTATTTTGGGTAAATCACACACTCTGTACTCTGTACTAAAATAACGCAATTTCTAATAATTTAAGGATTTTTTATTATTGTAACAGTGTTTTTTAGTCATTTCTATTATCATCAATTATTTTAGCCGAATCCAAACTTAACTCTCCTCGTTTGTAGTTTACAAAAATGTAATTGTCGATTCAAGATAGCCGAAAAAGTTTTTGTATAAGTAGACCATAGCGTGTCTTAGCGTCAAAGATTGTCATAATAGAAAATAATTTAGACTTGTGCTATAAATGAAATCAATGCTCCTTAGGTGTAGTTCTCTCATATTGGTATGTGGCTCCTTTTTACAATGTATTTAAATTAGTAAGTGTCCGCTAGAAAGAGACATTGAGACATTTCATTAGATTTTTTTTTGTTTGTAAGTTGTCCTTATCGAGATGGTTCTTAGCTACGTTACGGATAGATTTAGTATAAGGTTATAGTTTCATTATTGTATTTTATAATTTTTAAAAGTAAAAGTTGATGGACTTAGGAATAGACCGGTAGATTTGCCCAATAGGCCGCAGGACATCGGCGTCTATAGCATCTATAGTGTCTATTGACCATGGTTATCTCTTACCATCAGAAAAACATCAGCGAGTTAAGACAGAAGATTAACTGAAACTATGCGTAAGTAATTATTGAATTACATATTAATCTATTAAAATACATTTCTCTCAAATATAATAACATAGTATTGAAGATATCTTATAAAATGTATTTGACTTTTTTCTATTCAAAATTGTAAATTTTAGAAAATTCTTATTTGTTTTGGAATTCTCTAAGGTGACTCTTTATACGGCGATAGTAAAGTTAGGGCCAAATTTTGATTTGGTTTGCATTTTCAAGCATTAGCACATTCGGTTAATTTTAATTAAGATTTAAGGCCACATTCACACGTAATACCTGAAGCGTAGAGCTGTGCCTGAAGGCTATATTTACGTAACATAATGAATATAATCACGCGGCAAAAGACCGTCTAGCAACATGTGCGAATTTCATAAAAAAAATATCAAATTTCTATTATACCAAATAAGGTTTTTGATTGTAGAATTGATTTGTCTATTTGAATCGTATGAATTATTTTAATATAATGATGATTTATGGTTAAATTTAGTAAATATACAAACGTACACATAATGTAGGTTGTTAAGAATATAATCATAACTAATTAGTTTATATTTGACACATTGTAAAGTATCCTATTTGCTTAAATTAATGTATAAAATTTAATACATTCAGAGGTAAAATGTTATAACTTAAATGATGTGTAAGGAAGTTATAAAATTAAGGAATGATAATGTTAATTTGCTAATTTTAAGGTTACATAAAATTAGTACATCAGATAATTATTAAATTACTTATGTAAGTTAAGAGATTTTCATTTTTAACTGTGGCAGCGCCATTAACCCTTTTTATATAAAAGATTGTTGTGTCTTAAGATAACAATAAAATATTCAGCAGTACTAAACCTGCATGAGGTGGAAAAGTTATAGTTCTGATACGAGTATGATAACGAAGCATACAAGCTTCTGTACAGCATTCTATCAGCTTGTTGTGACTAAATCTATAAACGAAACATGACTGTAATATAAATAACTATACCACGATTCAGCGACGGGGTTTTCTCATCCAAACCCCAATAAAACGTATACGAAAAAACTTTGAACAGTAAAATTAGTTAGTCTCTTTTCCAAACAAGCTTTCTCTCTTCTAATTTGACCTGGACCTACGTTAACGAAATAATGAGAGCTTAAATATTTTAAACAAAATAAATCTTTAATCTAGTTCGCAAATACTACGGGAACGTTCATAAAAGCACTTTCCCACTTTATATTCCATAGAATCATCAGTATTCATAATCTGTTCCCATTTAAAATTTAAACGTTGAAAAAAATTAAAGTTTCCAGCGCCAACACATTCTGCGCCATTTCCAACTAGGACTTAAGGGGGTATTCATACGTAACACCTGAAGTGCCGTCTAGAGGCTATTACATACCACTATGAATAGAGCACGCGGTAATAGACCGTCTAGCGAAATGTGTGAGATTTACGGGGAAAAGTTTTTATGTTACGCATATTCTGATGTGTTGAATGTTGGGGATTTTTTTTAAAAAACTGCTTCAAAAGTAAGGTGAACTTTTTACTTTATGAATTCTAAGCCTTTTTTTTCTCTAAAGCTAGAGATTCTTACATGAGCCTGATAAAATGTGACTAATACCTGAAGAGTGATTCTTTGTTATTTTTTTTTTTGATTGGACGGATGGACTAATTGAATGGCAAAACTCGAGAATATCTGTACGAGTTCGGGTTCGACTGTTGGTCACATAATGTGCTTTTTCCTCAATACCCTCTACCTACATTGTAAAAGACTTAGCGTGAAGATATGTACGTATGCATCTTTTATTAGGAAAACAGCGTTGCCTGCGATTGGATAACTGCCCGGCTTGCGATGGGCTTGCCTTGCCACCTAGAACTTCGTGGGACTTGTAGCCAGTTGCCGAAACGTCAATTCATTGTAGTTTTTAGAAAATGGCTGTTGTTAGAACTAATTTTATGTGTTACTACTAAAGCTGTTGAAATCAATGCAGCACCTATCAGGATAATTTTAAGTAGCCTTTGATTTGTAACTTTGTTAAAAGTTATTGCATTCGGTAGATATACTTACTTTAGGTTAAGCTAAAGCTTTCATTGAATTTTTACCAATTGCAAAAAGTGCAAATTTTTTTAACTCGGTCAGATTTTTTATTCCTGACGGAAAAAGAGGAGTGTTAAAAGAATGAGACATCTGTGTATGTGTGTGTAAGTTAGAAATAAATTTTGCACGGATAGACCGATTTCGGTGTAGATTTTTCTTTTGAAAACTGAGGTGGTCGAAATGGTTCATCACATGAATATCAACATTACCATAGATTTTTCGAGGGTTTTGAACATATTTTAGTTTTTGGTAACAAACATTTTTACTAAATCACGACATACATATAAAACGAAGTTGCTTTACTTTGTCTGTCCAATGTATGTCTACGCAACGAATTTTGATGCCGTTTTTTCTAAAATTAACAAAAATTTAATCTGATTGTAAATTGGCTTACAAAAAACAAAAAATAAACAAATAGTATAATAGAATAAGTTAGAACAAAATTGTTAATAACATCTACTGTAACACTTTTTCTGCAATTGAAATACATTTTAAATTATAAATTCTAGAAATTGTAAATGTAAACCTAAAACTTAATTTAGGTCTTTGCTACCTTCAATCAAAATAGAATAAACAGGGTTAACATTTAAAGTTGCATCAAATTAGTAAGCTTTTAATCAACATACTCTGAAGGGTAGAATAAAAATCTGTAGATATTATAATAAACAGACTTGACGGCACATATGTTTACCTTTTTTTTTAGTTCTTAACGTCCGACAGAAAAAGAGAAGTGTTATTTATAAGCTGAATGTGGGAATACACACACACGGATGTCTGTGTGTCTGTCTGTCTGTGGCATTATAAACAATTATTGATGCAGTTTATTTAAATTGAAAGCTGACATGATCAAAATTGTTCTTAGCTACATTACATGTAAGTCTTCTCGGAGGTTGTTAAACACTTTTAAATTTAATATTTTAGTTTTGGTTTTATATTTATATTATACTTAGGTTATACAAGATATATTTTATAAGTTTTAGGAAACAGAACCGCCACTATTGTTCACAATACATATGTTTATGCTAGCCTTTGGCCTGCTAGACACTAATGGCTACTTTATTTCCCATAATCTATCCACACCTTTATGTTGAAATGTTAATACTTTATAGCTTCAGTTACAGTACGTTTTGAAACATTATTGTTAACAGTGTAATTCGAACAAGATTGTCACAAATCACCCACCGATTACCATTGGTGCGATAAACATTAAAGGCGAGATTACACGGCGAGAGTAATAAACTTATAATACAATTGTCTCGACAAATAAAGGATAAGCCGATATATCGACAAATTGTGAATCAGGAAACATTTTGTGTAACAATGTTGATTAGAATAGTTAACTATTTTTGAAAATACATAGAGTAAACAGTTTTACTTCAGAAGATTACATTTTTTTGAATTCATTTCACTTACGTTTGTTAAAACAATTTTGTAATTAATTAGTATTTAATAATTTTATAATACCCAACCGTTTATTGGAGTCTTAAAGATTATTTGGGATTTGCTAGAACTTATAACAAAGAGGAGCTTGATATTTTATTTACATCAGTTATTCGTAGTGAAAATACCTAGAAAAATCGGTATAGTATACCTATTTGCAGTTTACATTAAACAAAAATTTTATTGCTTTCTGTTTAGTTACAAGTAAATTTTCTTTTACGACGTTTTGTGTTTTGTATATATGTAGTTATTATTTTGAAACGAATAAGAAACACAACCATTTATTTTAAAACACGCTTATTAAAATCGCCAACAAATTTAGAATTATTTATCTTTAACTAGTTGTTGCCTGCAGCTTTGTCCATTGTTCATCATAAAGCTTTCGCGTGGAAACGATAAAACACAGTCACACGATATACATAAAAATACAAACAATATAAGATATTGAACATTTATAGATCAGGCGTTAGTAACGGGACAGTGACATATGAGTTGGCTTTAAAAAATTGGTTTTAATAATATTTTTTATGACATAAGATAGCCAACAAGCACACGGCTTGCCTGATGATTAAAGACAACTGTAGTATAGACACCACAGATGTTATAGGTATATCACAGTCCTGTGTTCGAGATGGCGGGTCTGTTGCGCCTACTCATTCGACTTCTATTTTTTTTTATTAGAATTATTAAAAACTAAAAAGTTAATAATTTTACAATCATAATCAGTCTCTGCCTACATTAGGTTCAAGCTGACTCTACATGCTATTTAATATCGTGTAAGTCTGCCATAAATATCTGCCGAACGATATCACTATTCACTTTAACCGGTATTTATCACATGCACCAAGTTTATACGTTTTGTGCGTTACAACTATTTCTGCCAAGCGCTCTGGAGGCGAGGCGTTAAGATATCGTATCTGTGACGCTAATGCAATACTAACTCATGTGCACGCGCCTTTACTATGGTGTAATGTTCTCTGAGTTACCTATCTGTATCTGAAAATATATTTGGATTATGTCCCGATAACAAAAATCTATTAGATATGTTTAAATAGTATTGTCAATGTTTATTCAAAATATACTTCATTTTTTTATATTTTTTTGCACTTAGTCTCTTGTCTCTTGTGTTTATATTGTAACAAAACTTAAACTAGTGGCGTATTATGTAGTTGCATAGCCATTTATTCCATACTTCATAAAATATAATAAGGACTGCACACCACTCATAAAAAAATAAGTAATAAATATCCCTGGACAAATCACACAAATTGAATCTAACTCCAAAGCAAGCAAATTATATGCTTGTGTTATGGGTGTTGGTCAACGATACTTATACATGTAAATACTTAAAAAGATACCAGAATAAATTTAATAAATACCCAGACCCGGAAATGCAGACACCTAAATGTTCATCACACAAATGCCTGCCCCCGTCAGGAATCGAACCCGAGCCTCGCGGTTGATCGATTTAGTTAGGCGTGTACGCTAGCCACTCGACCAATGAGGCGATCAATGTACTAGTTACACCTCTATCCATATATGTTCGGTTATCGCCTCTGTAGTGTAACAGTCTACTGGCGGACTTGACTTCTTGAGGTCCCGGGTTCGATCCTATGGTCGGGCAACAAAAAATAGAAAATGTGTATTTTTTATTTGATAATAAAAAAATAGGTTGCCCGGGTTTGAATACGTACCCGGCTGGCGATTAGCTTAACACGTATCACAATTTGGGACTTAGTGTATTCGGCTTCGATGCCCTGGCTGAGCCTACTTTTTCCGGGATATGGGCGTGAAGATACATGATAATCAGTATTCATTTCTTTCTAAAAATGGGGAAATTTGTCGAAAGTCAGGGAAAAATACTAAAAGCACGTCAAAACTTCTGTTTCATGATACGGTAGTACCAGGATTTCGTACATTTATAAATTGACAAACATTTAGAAAGAAATAACGATACTGCAGCGATGAGCACATTGCATATATTGTGTAGCTATGAGACATTAACATTTGTCGCCTTAATATTAAGCGTAGACTAAAGTAAGAATAAAGTTCATTATATAGTCTGTATCGCAAAGTTATAAAGACTATTGGTGCGTAAGAGTATCCGTCTCGAAGGACCACAAATGATGCGTAAAAGAAAGGGAAAACGAATGGGGCTCATAGGCCACAATCCGTCTCGAAGGACCACAAATGTTGAGTAAAAGGAAATACACCATTTGAACAGCGGTATGCGAAATTAAGAAAATAAAAGTCGGATCAAACTGACTTGCGGTTGACATCATCAGGTGTAGGTTCGATGCAGAAATAATGCGGTAATAAAGGAATGCGACTGACCTGTATTTCTTCTTACTTCAAGATTAGCACTAGCACACGCGCCGAATTGGTTTAATTTAATTTTTATTGTTTTAAGGTCGCGACACGCCATACGACACGCCGTTAAAAGTGAGTGAATTCAAAATCGGCTGTATTAATCCGGGTGAGTTGTATCCGAATCAGAATGAAAAAAACATTTATTGACGTTGACCATACAGAATCAGAATCAGAATCAGAATATTCTTTATTCACATGAACCATACAAGTGGTATTTGTGCGCGTCGACATTTTTTTAAACTACCACCGGATCGGAATCGCGGCCTCACACTGAGAAGATCCGGCGAAAGAAACTCAGCGGGCTTGTCTTTTTTCAATAATAATATTTACAATATAATCTAGCTTAAAAATACAAATAACAATCTAATTTTAACTTAAATAAAAGGTACAACAAATTACATTACAAATTGCAGTGGGAGATTGAAATCTCTATCCCCAAGCATGTTCATCTTCCAAATAATCTGAGACCGTATAATAGCCTTTTTGACATAATTTTGCTTTGATACATTTTTTAAACTTATTAATAGGTAGATCTCTAATATCAATGGGCAGCTTATTGTAAAAACGTATACATTGACCGAAAAAGGATTTACTAATTTTATGAAGACGAGTTTTGTATACGCCTAGATTATTTTTATCTCTCGTATTTACATTGTGAACATCACATTTTTTTGTAAACATACATAGATTTTTTTTGACATACATTAAATTCTCATAAATGTATTGAGAACTGCAGGTTAAAATATTTATTTCTTTGAATTTTTCACGCAGGGAATCCCTTACATTAAGATTATAAATAGCTCTAATGGCTCTTTTTTGTAATACAAATATAGTACTTATATCTGCAGAATTACTCCAAAGAAGTATCCCGTAAGACATTAAACTATGAAAATAGCTAAAATACACTATTCGGGCCGTTTCAACATCTGTTAATGTTCTTATTTTTTTTACTGCAAATGCTGCTGAACTAAGCCTATTTGCCAGTTTCTCAATATGAGGGCCCCATTGTAATTTATTATCAATTGTGATACCTAAAAAGACAGTGGAATCAACCAGATCCAGTTTAGATCCATTTAGTTGTACATTGGAATCTACTAGCCTAACATTGGGCATTGAAAATCTAATACATTTCGTCTTATTACCATTTAAAAGAAGATTGTTAACTGTGAACCAATGTACAACTTTTGATATCGCATTGTTCACTTCGTCATACTTACCTAATTGCCTTTTCACTTTAAATATAAGTGAAGTGTCATCCGCGAACAAAACAATATCGTGGGCATCCTTTATGTAATAAGGTAAGTCATTGATATATACAAGAAACAGAAATGGACCAAGAATAGAGCCCTGCGGTACGCCAATCGTAACCGCAGAACCCGAAGAAGTTTTACCATTTATTTTAACCCTCTGAACTCTATTGTTCAAGTATGAGATCATGACATCAAGAGCTTTGTTCTTAATTCCGTAATAGCGTAATTTCCTGATCAAAGTATCATGATGAACACAGTCGAAAGCCTTAGAGAGATCACAGAATACACCTAATGCATCATGCGAGTTCTCCCAAGCTTCAAATACATTTTTTAATAATTCCACGCCTGCATCAACGGTTGAGCAACCTTTGGTAAATCCAAACTGTTTATTATGTAACAATTTGTTAACATTGAAGTGATTTGACATCTGAGTAAGTATTAATTTTTCAAATATTTTACTTAGTGTAGGCAGAACTGAAATAGGGCGAAAATTTGTAGGGTCAGAAGTATCACCCGATTTAAATAAAGGCACTACATTGCTTTGTTTCATTAGATCAGGAAATACACCATTCGATATGCAGCAGTTAAATATAATGGCCAAATGTGGTGCAATATCAAAAATTATTGATGCAACCGTTTTAACAGAATGTCCCCACAAGTCTGGCGTTTTCTTCGATTGAAGTGATTTAAAAGCTTTTACCACGTCTTTAGTATCGACAAAGGTAAATTCAAAAGCTTTGTTACATTCGGTTAAAAAGTCTTATGATTACCGACGACGGCTCATATTACAGTATCTATACCTACATAGGTAATGTTCGATTACATTTATTTTAAAACTAGCAGTTTTACGCAGCTTTTTCGTAAATTGGGTGCAGAAAACTGACCGACTTTGATGAAACAAAGTATATGTCACTCAGAAGTATGCAGAAGAATGTAGCATAGATAATTAAGGGTGAAAGAATTTTTAAAATTGGTCCAGTAGTTTCGGAGCCTATTCATTTTAAACCAACAAAAAATCAAACACTTCTTCTTTATATTATACTAATATTATTATTAGTATAGACCTAGCCGACCCAATACAACATGTATTGTAAATCGACAGTTATGTGAAAATATATTATATATATACATATATTTTTACAAATTAAAAAAAGAAAAATGTCACCCCTGACAGGATTTGAATCTTTTGTGTGCAGTCGACGAATGCTCTATTTTTTGAGTTGCTAAATATTCAAATCTTGTGGCAAATTAGTTTCTCTATTTTTTCTAAGAATTGCTACATAATTTTTGACAAATAAAAAAATAAAAAATTTCGCCTCAGGCAGGATTTGAAGCTGTTGGGTTCAGCCGACGAATGCTCCATTATTTGAGTTGCTAAGGATACAAATCTTGTGGCAATTTTTTTAAATTCTATTCTTGCCGTTAACGTCGGTAGTTATGTAAAAGTACAGTAAAATTGCAAAATGGCAAGTGCCAAAATCAATTGGTACCTTGAAACAATTTTGGATTCCTTTGTCGAGCGGTGGGGTTATCGCATCCCGATAATTCTTTATCTTACAAATTAATACTTGTGTATAAATGTAAATCCAAAGACTATCCTGATTACAATTTCACCATGTAGAAGTGTACCGTTAGTGCCCTAGTGTACCTAGAAAGTGAGTAATAAAGCTGTACAGTGCCGGTCCCGATAAGATTATCTGTCGCATAAATTTGTCAGCCATATGTCAGTCCACACTGCCCTTACTCTATCTGGAGACTTGTGTATGTGACGTCGCGAGATTATGTTATTCCGTTGCTTGAAAATTTTAAAGAGACTGCTTTAAAATTGCTAGTTTTCTATCGCCTATTTCCTAAAGCGATAAAAACGCAAAAACTTATTATTGGTATATGCTTTCGTTCACATCACTTGCAAATTAATTTTGTGTGACTGAAACTTGTAAATTTGATTTTGATTTATTTTGTTCCAATTTTACTTTGAATTTTAACGTTTTATTTAGTACTTTTATACCATTGTATACGAAAAGGAATATTTTTTGAAGGATTAGACGCGCTCTAGGATGCAAAAAGAGAAAGAACCAACCCACTATTCATCGTAACACCAGTTTAAGGAGATGGAAGACTGGTTTCCATTATATGGGTTTGCGTTTTTATAATCTAACACCTATCAAAACTAAAAAAAATACTGGCTGTACTCCGGGAGTGCTGGCTGAAATGAAAACTTGAATATTAAAGTTGTGCATTTTTGATATTTTGGAATGGTTAGGGAATAATTTTGCACAAATTGATTTAATTATCAGTATGTGGTAACATACAATATTCATTTATTGCGCTACCGTACACAAAAATGATAACGCAAGCATTTGTGCAAGCGCCCAGCGCTGTCTTACGAATTTTCGATCAGGTCGGGTGGTCTGACGCGAGTTTAAAAGTTTTCACCCATTCCAAAGAAAGTTGCGCAACGCCACTAAAGAAGTTTCACTTCAAAAAAATAAAAAAATTAGATGACTAAGGAGTTCTAATACGAAAATCGTGACAGGATTTTTTATTTAAATGATTTATAGATATAATTAATTTTGATAAGGGCCAAGAAAAATAATATGGATTAACCCCCTCAGGTGTTTCAAATAGTTCTAGAATCATGTTCCAACGTACCTATATTTTATGTAAGGTTCGAAACAGCATGTAACATTGGCCGATACAAAGCAGCGTGTAAGTAAATACGTCAGAGCAACGATGTTTTCAGGCTGGACACGAACCTGGGACTCGGCCGACACTACCGTATCGGGTTTCTGATTTACAGCTTTATGTATTGAATAAACATGGTACTGGTCTAGTTGAATAATATATGGAAATCTCAGTATATTCGGCGGTTTTAACGGTTTGTTAAGGATAGTGTGATATTCGATATAGTTTTTAATTTTAGAAAGTAAATGTATAATGTTAATGGTGCGTTGCCAATGTCAGTGACAAACTATGCTAAGTCTCTTGCATAAAGATTAGGTATTATTTTTATTATCTGAGGAGCTAGCGAACATGCACATTGCTCTTCTGAAGGTAAGAGACGACCATGGCTTATAAGACACCCAAAATGTTACAGGTTCGTTATTGTGTGGTGTCCTGTGTATTGGGCTAATTATGAAACTCTACTCACTACCCTATAGATATAATTATTTTAGCAGCAGATATAGATAAGAAGGTGAATCTCTACCACATGTTGAAGCACAGTAATCTTTCCCTGGTGTTGTCGTTAGTAAAGACCCATTTAACCTATGCTCACCTCATACGAGCTGCCACAGTGGACTCTACCACTCTTACAGGCGGTCACACAGGTATGCCAATGATACAGAAAATTGGAGCCCGTGCCTTTTCTCCTTTGTTCTTGGTAATTAAAGACACTGTTTTAGTGAAGATTGAGCTAGTATTTTTTAAAGAATTTTTAAAAATGTAACCAAAAAATTAAAGAATTAAAAAAGAAAACAAAAAAAAAGAAAGAATTAGGAGTCACTTTCATCCATCGATGTCAAGACCAAGAGACACCGTGGCCAATACATGTTATAGGTGCGTTACTGTTGGATCGGAATATGGTATTGTCGTCAAGGTGGAATAAAGAGATAATATGTAGTTAAACACTTAAATATATATAATAAAAATAAATAAATATTAATCAAATTTCTTTTTTAATTTTGTTTGCTTATCAATTTCAAAGAAATATTACGAAATAAATTTTGAATGACTCTTTAGGTTAAAAGGTAGGAAGTCAAACCGTAGGTAATCCATGATTGTAATTAAAATTAACAACACTGTTTTCCTAATAAGTAACAACACTAATAAGAAAACTAAATACTAATAAGAACACCACTAAAATTATATTAAATTATTGTTATCTTCTTTCATTTATAGTTAATAGAACGAGACAAAACCCATTCAGTGCTGTCAACATTTCTTTAGCTTCATAATCTATTCCTAAAAAAATATTATTTAAAGACGTCACAAGTTGACATGTCCGGACTGATCTAACGTGTCTAAAATGTTCCATCTCTTTTCTTTTTATTATGTTTTAATGCTATCTCTTTCACCTAAACAAGTTTAGTTGGTACTCAGCAGAATTACCACCAATATCTTCAATTAAAAGGAACATACAGTTTAGCCAGACGAAAACTGCGGGTAGTGATCAGTAAAAAATATTACTATCACCGATTCATCACAATATGATTGTGCAAGCACAGTTGAAAACTAATCAGTGCGAAACATTTAAACCTGACAGCGGATAATTTCCGTTTAAACTTTCAAATGCGTTGAATAGGCATTGTTAAACATGGCAATAGAATGAGGCGGACACAGAAAGGAATTGCGATATCAATGCTTACACTTATTAAAGGGCTGTATAAGTGAATTAAGTGCATTGTGCATTAGTGTTTAATCGGCAACACGTTGGAGTGATCGTAGCCGTCGTAGATTGGCCAAATGACGCAGTTACTTCGTGGCGGTATCGCCGAAACTTTATGTATTTGGATTGTGGATGTTTGATACTATTGTATTTTCTAAATTTAAAAATTGAATTGTAATCTTAAATAATGCTTGCCGTTGAAACTGAAGTATTTTTAGATTACTTGACAAATCACTTAAATTCACGCTAATCCCACGCATACATGTTGGGTTGAAGATGTCTGTGACATTGAATATTTCTGGACAACTTACTCAAATTGAATCCAAACCAAATTACATGCTTGTTTTAAAGGCTGTTGTTCATCACACCAATGTTTGCCGCTATCGGGAATATACCTCTAGACATTTTGATAAGTGGCGTTAGGGGTGGGCGTTAACCCCTCAGCTAACGATTATTCCGCCAAACCACCATATATATATATGTTATATAATTATATATATGTTA
>NJDD01003385.1:148553-226014 GCA_002245505.1 Calephelis nemesis | reverse complement strand
ACAGCAAAAATCTTCGTCACTTAATTCAAAGGGTACAGGGTCTATTATGTTGCTAGTACATATCCAACTCTTCAAAATCCATTAAATCAATCGCATTTATCCATTTCTGGCTATTGCGATCAAATTTAAAAAATATTTTTAAACAAATACGACGCCATGTTTGACGTTTTGAAGTTAGTACCGAAGTTAAACTAGGGGCCGCAGTGGTCTAACTTTAGTACCATAGATAGTCCAAGGACAAACGTCAAACCTCGTTTTGTAATAACGTTTTTAATAGTTCATGGTTTAAACCTGGTACTAAACTCGGTACTATTTTTAGACCTCGTTTTGGAATAAGGCGGAAAAGGTTTAACACTTCAGCCTCAGGAATGGGACTTACTATTCCTTTTTTGATATTCGTAAGCAACCTGGGTTTCTCATTCACAGGCAATCTTATGGAACAAAAAGAAATAAGTTATTTTAGGAGAATGTAAGTGATTCATTATATATTTACAAATAATACAATTTTAATAAAGAAGTTGCTTATTTTAAATTGATTTGATCGTATAGTAGTAGAGTGTCATCAGTGGTAGAGTGCTGTGCAGCAACTTGCCCGGGTAGGGATCGACCGCCTCACCTATTCCTGCCACCATAATGACACTGTCATGTTTCGGCCCGGAGGTTAGTTTAGCCGGTACACTTGCACAATACTCCTAATAACCCGACCATAGGACAGTGACACACCTGTAACATCTATGGCGTCTATTACAGCTATGTCTTACAGCTATCATCTTACCTCTTACATAAAAAAATAAAACAATCAACTGCATATATATTGAACGAAGTCTTAAAATACTTATCTTGACGGAACCTTAATTGAGTAAAATTGAATTTGGCAATTAAAAAATATTATAAATTATAATACAATATTCAAAACTCAGAATGATGGTAACCCTATCCGAGACAGGGAGGGACACCCCACATAAGGCTAATTTCCCCGGATAGTTTTAGCCTTGAATCCGTCCAGTTTCAATATGGAATATAATTTGAAACTATGTTATGTTGTCTGTTGCGATTTGAAACTTGAGAAATGACCAAACTTATGATATTAATATGTGATTTGATTTATTTGTGTCCGTTTGAGGACCGCACGTGACGCTTTCCGGTTTGTACCGTTTCAGTGATAAATATTACATTACTAGCTGTTTGCCCGCGACTTCGTCGGCGTTAAAGAGTTACAATTTTCATACCGACTTTGAACCCCTTTTTTAGTCTGTTTGGGGTTGATTTTTGAAAAAATGGCCATGGTTTAAACTGATCTGAGTAGCTGTATGCATATCAAGTGTCATCAAAAATAATTTAGCTGTGAAAGAGCAACAGACAGACATACTTTTGAATTTATATTATTAACATGGAATGTTAATATTAATATTAAAACGGAGAATCCCGATGAGTTTCTTTTATTGTACCGATCCGATCGGTGGTAGCTTATATTCAAACCAAGATTTTTAATTTGGATTTCAAATTTTAATTTGGTATCTGTTGCACTACGTTATGTTCAATTATTCCTAAAATAAAATAAATAACATGAAATTAAAAATTTAAGCATTTTCTAAAAAACAACTTTATCCGGAATTTTATAATTAGTGTTCGGTTGGCGATAATTTTGCTAGCTATCACTTTTAGGACTGAAATTTGCATTTAATTAGACATGGTTTTGCCTATGTTTTTGACGATACGGACAAGAAGATATTTTTTCAGCCAGATCCCGAAATACAAGCATTATAAGAATACATTCTATTACTGAATGATAACGTTATAACATAACCAACATATTAATACAAGTATTGGAAGCTAATATCCAATTAAAATTTTAAATTGATAATGTTAGTTAACTAAACTATACGTATATACCACTCCATGAACAAATATATTTTTTGAAGTGAAAACTTCTTTAGCGGCGTTGCGCACTTTTTTTGGAATGGGTACAATTTTTTAGATCGAAAATTCGTAAGACGGCGTAAGGCGCTAGCGCGAATGTACGCATTGTCATGTTTGTGTACGATTGCGCAATAAATAAATGCTTACGATACAAAACAATCATAAAATTAATAATTTACAATAACTCCCGACAAAATCTACTGATGATGATGGTAAGAACCCTTTAGATCACGTTACCTTTAAACATTTTACATCGATATTGGATAGATGCGTCTTTAAAAAATGTATGAATAATATCTTAACACTTTCCACACGAACATGGTGGTTAATTTCTACAAATGGAGCAAAGTTGTAGGCGTTGCGTGGGATTTTCAAAGTTTCAAGTGTATTAGTAATCTATTTCCGATACGAAATCAAACAAGATGTTCTAGGTCTCTATGTGTGGGGCGCATGTACCTGTTGTCTATGTAACCTACCAAGTTGTGATTTTATATACCATACTAGCGGCCCTGTAGGGGCTTACGAATATGACCGTATAAATGACATAACACCACAAATGAAAAAAAAGAACTAAAACAAGTTTCAATGTGACAGCAAGGATTGTGTTGTCACCTGAAAAACGTTTGAATTTGAGTGAAAAATACCTATTAACAAAATGATCCGCCATTTTTTTAAATTTATTAGTTACAAAATATGTGATAAATAAAGAACCTCTCGACCGATTTTATGCAAACTTCACATAAACCATTTACTGAATAGTCCGAACAAAGCCTAAACATTTGGTTTGGATAGGTGAGCCCATTTTTGAATCATAAAATTACAAATAAAAGTGGCATTGATTTTTATATATATAGATTGTATACTATGATTAGCCAATTAAACAGTTTATTAGAAAAAAACGTCGCCTATAGATAACATAAATGATTCTGATGTCTCCCTTTCTTAAGGTCGTTTTTTATGTGATCAGCGAAAACGTACACGGCTCCCCCGATGGTGAGAAACAAAATGGTAAGGGCCTATAGAAACCATTGACGTTACAGGTGCAGGACAGAGTCATTATGACGGCAAGAATATATAGAGAGGTGGATCCCTAACTGGGCAAGTTGCTAAAGAGCACTCTATCACCACTGGACTTGTTAGTGGTGACCTATATTTTTACCAATTCTTGCCTCTAACGAGCTGCCTGGCAAGGATCTATTCTATTCTGCGGACCCAGATCAATACGGTCCCGTTGTTAGGCTATGTGTAATAGTTAACCTACTATCCTACCCTTTACATGGCGAGCATTAACTGTGTGGTGGTCGAAACAAGTAAGTTAGTGGCACTTAGCGATTTGCAATACTGCAATTTGCCACCTTCCTTTGTAATCTCTATTTTAATTTTTGTTTAATTTATTTTATATATGTTTTTTTATAGTATAGGAAGGCAAATAAGTAGACGGATTTCCTGATGGTAAGAAATTCACGCCGCCTAGAGACACCAAAAATGGTAATGGTGCGCCGCCAACCTGAGGTCAGGATTTTAGGCCTCGAGCAAAAGCAAGTTTACCGGCTACCTTGTCCTCCGAACCGGAACACGTCATGACGTTGTGGCGGCAGGAATAGGTAAGGCGGTAGTACCAATCCGGGCGAGACGCCGCGAAACTCTACCACCTAGTCAGATCTCACTGTGTTAGAGATGATAAGCCTATGCTCGCCTTTTACGAGCTGCCTGGCAAGAAAGGCAGGTGGTCTATTCTGCAAAGGAGCCCGGACCAACACGGGGATATAAATAAAAGAGTTAATAACTAAGTAAGCATACAATATATATACCAGTAAATTAGTCGTAGCCGGTATTTATTAGTACAGATAGCAAATAAATATGTTAGGTTGGTTGCTGAGCTGTTCCAAGTTGCGTGGGAGACTGGATGGCTCTGTGGATTTGTACAGATTTGTTAAAGATATCCATGGTAGTAAAGTTGAGTGATTTTTGTATCTTTCACTAGACAATTTACAACTGTACCTGTCTGCGATTTGTTATATGCTAAAGCTACTAGCTGATAAAATTGATAAAATGTATGAGGGACACTTTTGGAACCATTTGTTATCGCTATCGCTATTTCAAAAAAAAATATATCAAATCGCGACGTGGTATCCAATGCAAAGAGTTTAATGATTTGTAACATATGTAACAGAAACCGGCTCTGCTATAATTAAATAAAAAAAGTATAAAAGTATATATCACATATCACATTATATATAAGTATATATCACATTGTGGGACTTGGTGTCTTCGGCTAATCGTGGGTGCCCTGGTTGTACTTCTGCCTACCTTTTCGGGGATATGGGCGTGAAGTTACCAGCTATATCAAATAGCACCGTGTGATACAATTATGAAAAGGACATGCTATAAAGAATTACAAAGTATACAGAAGAAGAAGCAGACACACCCATACTTCAATCCATAAAATTTTAATTGCTTATATCTTGCCTATCTGTTCTATCTATTCTTACGTATATTGGCGTACCGTCCGTACGCTAACAAATATAACGTCGTGCCGGCCAATGTAGTGCTTCAGTTTTGGGGGTAGGGTAGCCATCAAACTTATTGACAATAGAGCCTTAAAATAGTAATAGAAGCGAAATTCCAGTGCCAACCTTAGACTCTAGCACTTGGTGACCACATCTAATGTACATATGTGACGCAAATTTTGGCCATCATCCCTTTTGATATACATAAGTGTACATAATTTTGCTTGCCTCCCATTCAACATACCATGTCCATACAACTGGCCATTATCGCGGCACTACCCATTAAGATTTCAAGCTGGATCATATATTCTAATTCACTGGCATTTTTGATGTGGGTAAAGGATCGGCTAGTAGAAATTAAATTATGTTTTGGCAGTCTGCGCACACAATTTTTTTCTATATTTTCTCAAAAATCTAATAAACCGACTTTTATGATAATTAGAATTGACGCAATCTTACTTATAGTAATCTATAACTTTAGGTCAAACCTAGCTTACTTTTAATTCAAAAATCAACCCCTTTAAAAATGTTTGTACTCGCTAATTTGGGAAATAACATTTCCGTGAGTGAAGTGATGATGTAACTTGCGGTCAATAGTATCTTTACGCCTATATCCCCGAAGAGGTAGGCAGAGGCACAACAAGGACACCCACGACTAGCCGAAGACACAAAGTCCCACAATGTGATAGGTGGCAAAACTATCGCCAACCGGGCACATATCCAATCTCAAACATTTTTTTTAAATATTAAAATTGGAAATACCACATAATATATTCTTTTCGTTGCCTGAGCCGGGATTCGAACCCGCGACGTCATGAACTTAAGTCCAATACTTGAACCGCTAGACCACAGAGACGACGCGGTCAACAGATAGTTTTTGAAATATATTTTTTTTAATTAACATTCCGGACAAGTTTTGGCTTTTATTTTGTCCTTGCAAATTATATGTTTGTGTTATGGGTATTGGTCAACAATTTTAATATAAATACTTAAACAGATACTAGAATAAATTTAATAGAATCAGAACCCGAATAAAATAGTAACTGAAATTTCATTTGTTTCGAAGCTGCAGTACTTAAAGTTTAGTGTTTATGCGATGTTTAAAATTTATGGAGTGTACATTTTGACCATATTAAAGATCCTTCATAAAATGACTCACAACCATGGACTAGGCTACAAGAAAATTCTCGTTTTCAGAAATTCCACCAATGCAGAAGAAAAAGAGAGAATTAAAATTTACATTAAAGCCCAACAACTTCGGGGTAAGAACCTTCAAATTTTGTATTTAGTCTGATGTAGCACTTGCTACTTGTTATTGACAACTGAGAAAAATCTCTACTGATACTGTATGTAAATGTCAAAGTATTTTGTTTGTTTGTACTACATACATATTCTTTCAGTATAAATTCACAGACACACACACAAACACACACGCACATACACGCATACTCACACACGCACACACATTCACTCCAACTTCCTTCCGAGTTAGGCAGAGTGTATTAATGCAGATTAGGCTTTTAAAGATGGCGTAGGCTAGTTTTTTAACCAGAAGTCTCAAGAAGAAGCAAGAAGTAGGTATAGCTGTGGACTAGTACATAAATAGTTAAATATAAAAAAAAAATATGTATAAAGTATACTTAGCTAGTAGCTAAGTTAGGATATAACTTTGAGGGCTATAATATATGGGTAGATATAATTCCACAATGGCGTAGCTACACTACCATTAAGATTTCAATAAGCGAAGTCGGGCCACATATTCTAATACAGCGGTATAATTTTGATATGGGTAAGGGATCGGCCAGTAGGAATTAAGTTATCACGGTACAGCCGCCTCTGCATACCTTAAACATTTGAGACTCTGGGACGGACTTAACGGCTTATATTGGTTGGCCAATTTTGTGCTAATATGTATACTACAACACTAATACATAAAAACCTGGATATTTGCTAATAAACTCGCTATAAGTGATGCTGACGCTGAAGCCTGAAGGTGTTACATATCTTTTAAAAAGACAATCAAATACAGAGATGTTCTGATGATGAAAAAGTATGTCATGAATACAACTAAGACGTCAAAAGTAAGATCATAAGATCTCGTGCGTAAGATATGTGGCTTCCTTATTCCTTCCTTCCTTCCTGCTTCAAAGCTTATAATAATGACTAAAATTTAAAATTTAATTTCGAGGTGATATCTTGTAATTCAAAATCTAGAAGAAATATTTCCAAATCGTACAAGATCAGATAAATGTTAATATAAGTACTGATCATCGCTAATAAATTAAATTTTTGTGAAATGAAATAACGAAAAAAGATGTTTTTTCAAAATCATAAGCTAACAGTGTGTTATGAAAAAGTATAAGTGATATTTGAAAATTATCTACACAATGATATTTCACTGAACGCTATACTTAGAGGTCAATGTTGAACGCCGACGACAAAAAGTATAAACTCTTGCTGACATAAACTCATTGCCTGCCGCTGATAATGCACTTTTACCACATTTGGTGTGTATAGGCGATGTGTATTTCTTACAATGAAAAAATCGTCTGCATGTTGGATTGCAAATATCATTAAAGATAAGGCAACAAAACTTAGATATATTAAAAGTTTAAGAATATAGACTCATATAAATAAATGGTTTATCAATTCACATACGAAATACAAATATTCTTTAAATGTCTATTTTTACAACTAACATTGAACTTAATAGTAACTGCATTGCAAATATAATTTAATTAGCAACATAATCCGTCCCTGACCCACCCCGGCTCGGAGAGGGGGACAAGACACATATCTCAGACGGGGCGCAAGAAATGCCCCACCAATATGTAGATTTGTGCCTTCCGACTGACTGTGGTCATTATTATACACGGCCCTAACAAACTTGATAATTTTTCTTTTTTAGAATAATGATAAATTAAGATTAATAAAACTTTGATAAATAATGGAATTGATTAAATGAATGCACGTATCTCTTTTAGATATTAGATTGTGAAAAATGCTCCGTCAGCATTGTATGGTATTTGTGATCTTCGACTATTTGTGAAATAAGAAAGGTTCCACTATGCCGTCATTTTACAGAAAACTTAGTTCATTTGCTTTATAGTGCATTTACCTTAAAAAACAATTAATAATATTTAATATAGAAGACCTATTTTTATGATTGAATAAAAACAAGTCAAGTCTTTTAAAGTTTCTCTTTTCTTAACCGGCTCTAAAAATGAGAAGGTTATAAATTGGACTGTATTGTGTAATGGTTCTTCCATGTTTTTTACACAATTGCTCAGCCAATAACAAACCAATTCTGATGATTATTTTTTAAAAAGATAGGTCTAGATTATGAAGTTCGTTATGCATGATAAGATTAATAGGGGAACACCTTGGAATTATTATAACATACGAGTACATTTTTAAAATTAAATTTATTTTGAATCGTTTCAAAAGTAAAGTATTCTAACTTGATTGCTTCTATGAAGTTGCTATCGAGAACTAAATTCGGCACTTGGTATAAACTACCTAATTAAAACATATATTTTAAAATAACAGAGTTTGGAATATTTGTATCCAAATAAAAATTGCACACACCTTCATTGCAAACAGAGGAAAAACTGGCACAAATAATTGTTTACCACAACAAAGTAATGAAATCAATACAACCAGAATTATAGATTAAAAACGAATTGATGAAATCCTATACAAATGAATGAATTTCATTCTGAATACGTAGCAAGTCATTTAATACGTAGAAAAGTATCAAATACGTTTATTTCACTACATACTCCGGCTGTTCATAGAACGGCAATCAGCGCGTACCAAATGTTTTGTCTTCTACGGACCAGTAAGTGTGTGACAGACCTTGCATCTGACTTCTCAGCATATGCCTGTAATGTCGTATTCGGAAGACATATTTGAATATCCTTATAATGTAAGAGCTTACGAATATTAATGATAATGAATAGAAATGTTAAGATGAACAATTCCTAATACAGACTACTTATTTGAGGTATCATTTTACAATCTAAAGATTTTGTTAGTAAAATGAAGGAAGTAAACGTTTATTAAAAGACCCCTCTTTTTTTTAGTGAAGTAAGACAGAAAACTCGCGACATTCGAGTTTTGTCAAAAAGTCGAGTCACCTCTGTGGTCTAGCGGTTCAGGTGTTGGACTTGACTGCATGAGGTCTCGGGTTCAAATCCCGGGTCGGGTAACAAAAAGAAAATTAGGTTTTTCCAATTTTCTAATAAAAAAATGTTGTGCGTGATTAGAAATGTACCAGTTGGCTTGCCACTTATCACATTGAGGGACTTAGTGTCTTCGGCTAGTCGTGGGTGCCCTAGTTGTGATTCTGCCTACGTCTTCGGGAATATGGGCGTGAAGATACTAGACTAAATGTTAGGATAAATTTAGAGATTGTTCAAATTAAAAACCTTTGTAGTGTCAATGAGAATTTTTTTTTCAAGAACTCTATCTTGATAAATTAACTTATTGATTATTTAACCATGTTTTAACCTTTATTTTTTAATAAAATAAAACTGATTATTTAATTTCACCAAATCTTTTTTAGGCAGGTAAACGAACGACGAAAGAAGACAATGAAGGTTGTAGGTTCAAGTCCAAGTGAAACTTTTCGGTCTTTAAATATGTGGAAAAAGGAATACTTTTTAGCGAAGGCTCTTGGTTTAATTCATCGTCTCAAGAAACCGTACTTAGGGCTGTCCAACGCAGATGCCAATAATATAATAATATGAGAAGTGCGATTGTCGTGTGTTCATCTAAGGGAATTATTAATGGTGTTCTGCACCCGACGGGATGGGTTTAATGCGGGCTTATTTAAATAGTTTCTGTAGACCGGAGTTTATATTACTCGCTACATTGTTCGGATACATTTATAGTAATTAGTTGAAAAATAAATTTATAGTACTTTGTTGAAAAATAAACTTATAGTCCTTAGTTGAAAAATAAATTTATAGTACTTAGTTGAAAAATAAATTTATAGTTCTTAGTTGAAAAATAAGTTTATTGTAATTAGTTGAGTAATAAATTGCCTAACATGTTTTTGCATGTCTTGATTGTTGTTGAATGTTATAAGGTTTTGTGATAACTCGTATAGTGCCATCCTCTTATTTTTTTTAGTAAGTTATTTAATAAGTATGTTACTCACGCAAAATGGTTGTCATTCCAATTTTAGGTTGATAGCGCACCTTTAACATCTTTCGTTTTGATGGGTAAGTGTATAACTAAATTCAAGTTAAATTTTCTACTGGTTGGCCTTTCTCTGCCATACAGAACCGACGCATAGAGGTGGGATTTTATTAATTCAAAAACACTTGACTCGAGTGGACCTTCAATGAAAGAAAATAAAAATATTAATGAAAATAAATCCTATTGACCTGCCTTACTTCTTCCGTGTTTATTACTCTTTTCACACAAACACGTATAACACGCAATTTGATCATGGACTGTCAACCTAGGTCATTAAACTTTATGATTTTTACAAATTTTGTTAACCTAGGTATTATAGGTCTCAAGTAGTAAAGTCATATATTTACCATAACAGTATCAAGATATGAAAATTAAAAAAAACAATTATTGTATACAGGATACATAACCCAAAATGAGGGTTATTAAATTATTGCGTCGATGTGTCTGTTTGTTTGTCTTGTTAGGTTCCCTTCCCTTAGGTCCTGTTGCAGTAGCTTATGTACTGGTTTAACATTTGGAATTACTTACCCCGTAAAATTGCTTTAACATGTTTACGAAGTCGTGGGCAACAGTTACTATTTCACAGAAATTCTGTAAAAAAATTCGTTTCACACTCAATCAAGTAAAAATCTAAAAATATGTAGATTAATTGTTGCTAGATCATCTAAAACTGTTTAACAAATCTGTAAATATTTCAGACGTTAGTGAAACTTAGCAATGCGTAAGAGATTAGAGAAATCATCTGCCTGATTTAACTGTAGCGAACACACATGTGTTTGATCAATTTATGCACTACCTACACTCTGACAACCCTTACCTTTCTATCGCAGAAGAAGCCGGACAATGAAATATTCGCTCATTAGCCCGTCTCCTGATTAATTGGACTTCTTAACATAAAGTTGTGGTCGCAGTTATAGCGTGTAGATCATATTAATTGTGAATTATTTTGATGATGTAATTGGCTATCTTTTACTTTAGTTTACTGTATATCATCAATATTTTCCCTGTAAGTTAGCTCTTTTATGTTTTTTCCCGGTGTTAGTCCGGGTACTCTGTGCAGAATAGATTAAACAATCTATTCTGCACAGAGCCTACCTGACTGGCAGTTCGAAAGATGAGTGCAAAGGTTACACGAGATAATGATCAACAAGACCACTGGTGATAAAGTGCTGTGCAGCAACTTGTCATCGTAGGCAAAGTGCTGTAAAGCGTACCTATTCCTGCCGGCATAATGACAATATCGTGTTCCGGTCCTGAGGGTAGCTTTGACACGTACATTAAGTCTAACATCCTGACTATATGTAGCGATGCATCTATAACATAATATATGACGCCATATCGAATGGAAATATTTCTCCATCAGGAAAATCGCGTACTTGTTCGCCATCCTTTGCAATAAAAAAATATTCTGAATTGATTTCGATACATAAGTTTTGTAACAAAGCGGATATAAACGCTTTTAATGTCACCACACATATAAGCCGACTCACCCATTCTATTGTTTATATGGAAGATATTATAATGTGTTTTGTCGGTAGCTGCTGTGATATGGAGCTATTTACGAGGTAGATAAATGTGTTGGGACAGGAATGTAGAAGGGTAAGGCGTTTAGAAAGTCATTTCTACGGTTATCCCTTAACATCACTTACGGTTAAGTAATTAAAGCTACACTTATGATACATTTTGTTAAGATAATTTTATTTAATTATATAATATGTTATGTAGAATTAAAAACATAATTCATAAGATTTTACTAACTGCTACACGCAAAAATTATCTACGATTAGCTCACACATTGATATACGAGTAAACAATGACAACAAAAAATCTTAAAAAGCTTCTTTTACAATTAAAGACCACATTTAATATTATTGTATCTATTAACTCACAAATCACATTATGTGGATTAGTAACTGATCACTTGGTTTTTATCTTGTTAAGTCTAAACATTATTGAGTTGAAAATAGCGTATTTTTAACAGAATTGGTATGTAAACAATTCCTGATGATTAGAAATAAGACACCAAAAATGGTAATATCTCAAGTTAAGTCTCTTCGGTTAGTTTACCGGCTACTACACTCCATTGGCCCAGACAATATCTTAGCAAATTAAGTTAACTTAAAATATGTTACTGTTAGGTACTCAAATATTATATTATATTGGAATAGTAACATGTCCCTCCATTTCACATGAACATAATTGTCGAATGCAGATGTCGCACAACCCAACCGAGATTAATCTTAACGAGGGACGAACTATAGTTAAATAAACTATGGGCCAAGTTACAAGCAGTGCTATTGCAAAAGCTAAGTGTAAATAGCACGCATATGAAGTATAAGCGGTATCTCATCACTTTGATCCACTATTCAACGATCGATGGACGAAGCCTCTATTTTTTTCTGCTTGTTTGAATAATTAATGCAGGCTTCTTACCTGCCAAGCAGTTTGAAACAGGTGGTTCAAGCAGAAAAGTTAAAAATCTTTCTTCTATGGCATTCAGTCATCATGACGTTATTGCTTGCTTTGACAAAGTTCTAGCTTACATATCTATTAAAACTGATCTGACTAGACGGGTAATAAAAAGGATATGTGCTCGGTTGGCAATAGGCTTACTATCTACTATACCTACTGTGGGACTTGGTGATTTTGACTGATTGTATATGAAAAAATGCCTACATCTAAAGAAAAAAAATATAACAATTTTTTTAGTATAAAATGATCACCTGCAAGTGAAACAACCTAGAAATTTAAACTAACGAACTATTCCAATCAGTCTGACTAATTGGGAGCGTTATGGCCATTACCTTTACATAACACCATTTTGCCATAGTACCAGTGACTTCCACTGTCTTGAGGTAAGGTTTTCGTACAAACATATTACTGCCACAACTACAATACAAACAATACAACGTCTACTTCTTTACAATCCTATTTAAACTTGAAACGTCGTCTAGTGGCAGTCATACTATGTATGAGCATAAGCACTGTCCGTGGCACTTGCTATTTTCGCTTTGTTAACTGACTCCAAAAATTATATAAAGTGGTTATTAACTCGAATGTAGGTATGTTTTTTTGTGTATTTGTTACACTAACATGATTGCGAATAAAAGGTGTTCGCTTTTATTCGCTTGTTCAATTGCGAATAAAATTTTATCGTTAATTTTTGTTAAGGTAGGTTATGATTTCCAAGTGTTCCTATAAAGGTTTGAACATATTTCAACAAGAGGTTATCAGTCATATCAATTCAAATATATTTTATTGCTTCAAATATGGTTCATTGGTTCTTACAATTTCAACATCACAGACTCACATATTTGTCCATTATTATGGCATGTTATTTTACACAGTAGGTGATGTATGTATTGTTAAGTATAATCCAAAAAATATAAATGACAATTTGATGAAATTTCATATAGCTCGTAATTATGAGCTACGTAATTACGTGATAATGAAATTAGACTTGGTTTTTTCAGTTTTACTTTGATTAAATTATATTAATTCCTGGCAAGTTAAAGTATTTCAGAAACAACTAACCAGATATGATGACCATTACTATTATTATTATTGGAACTGTACAATATATAAATCAGTTGTCAAATAGTAAAACATAATCGCTTGAAGTTTGTCATTTAGACCAAGCTCCGGTGATACGTGTATTACACACTCAAACTACGATCTGCACAGATCACGTGATCAGGTTTAATCCTTAGCAATGCGAACACACACGGCCCTTTAAGCCGGGATAAGTCCGCAAATATTGGTCTAAAGGGATAGGCATTTGCATTGTTAGAATTTTTGTGGCTAGTTAGAAAATCATATTGTGATGCTGATATTCATTTTATATTAGGTATATTAAATTTTTCTTTATAACGTCTCTTAAGTCTCGTATCCGTGCTAAAATTTAATTTAAAAATAGCACTATATTATGAGCATAATATATAATTTGTGACCATAGTGAGTAGACAGATTGACATCAGCTTTAATATTTTGTAATTAGTTGATCAGACAGACGTCATCCTGTCTTATGAATATTGATTTATTTTTTTAATATGAATTTTCTCATAACAATAAAAAGAACAAAAGCAAAAAAGGAACAGCAAAATTGATCCATCCGTTCAGGCGTGCTGCGATAACCAAGAGAAATGCGTATTCATTATTATACATTTTATACAAACATACATACAATCGCCTCTGTGGTCTACAGGTCCGGCATCTGGCTTGATTTCTTGAAATCTCGGGTTCGACTACCGGGTCGGGCAAGAAAACGTGTATTTTCAATTTTCTAATTAAAATAACATTGTGCGGGATTGGATATATGTCTTGTTGGTGTTTGGCTTGCCACCTATCATATTGTGGGACTTAGTGTTTTCGGTCAGTGCTAGGTGCCCTGATTGTGCCTTTACTAACTCTTTGGGGTAATGGGCGTCTCTTCGGACATATGGGGTGAAGATACATATTAAATAAAAGAGACAATAAGCGCCATTTCAACTTCAGTCAAGGCTACAACAAATTCATACCTACGTACAAACTAGTAGAATTAAACTCAAATCGGTTTTTTTGGCGTACGAATGTGTTGACCCCACCTGTACTGAGTGTTTTTAATTAGCTAGAAACGTTTTGTGAGTATGATGCACAATAGCAACATAACAATTAAGCAAAGTTATTTTGTTTAAAAAAAAACAATAAACAAGCAACTTGTTTTTATTTGAAGATTTGCAAAATATGTTTTAGTAAAAATAAAATAACTAACCGTGTAGTCAAATATGTTATCTGTTCTAAAAGAGTCAGTAGTCGCTATTATCGTGTTCCGTGCTGAAGGGTTGGATAACCGGACTAATTGCTTTCATGGTTTAAGAGACCAGCCACAATAACGACGCAAAGATGAAATTTCGCCACAGACTAATAAAACCAAGATTTAGATTTCGATCCCTGTCTTAAGGAACATTTATTCTTACTGTAAAAACGTATGGAAATAAAATATGCATATGGGAAGTTTTTAAATCAAAATAGTTATGGTGTCTATGGGCAAAAGTTGTCTCTTCTCACCATGAGAGCCGCCTGCTTATTCGCTATTTTATAGATTAAAGAAATATATGGATCGTGGTCAAATAACCATAAAAAAACCTCATTCAGTTAGTATGTTAGGTAAGATCTACCTCACTGTATTTTAAGGCAGCGTGTGATATGTAAATGTATGGAAATGTTCTCACAATTTGTACAACTCATGACCTCTGACTGATCCCAAACTATCTGCGGGTGTCCCATAACTTGGCTTGTTTAAATTCAGAATGCAGATGTGGGTTTCAAATTAATATGTTTGGATT
Organism: Calephelis nemesis; assembly: GCA_002245505.1. Taxonomy (NCBI): domain Eukaryota; kingdom Metazoa; phylum Arthropoda; class Insecta; order Lepidoptera; family Riodinidae; genus Calephelis; species Calephelis nemesis. The sequence goes on along the minus strand of NJDD01003385.1, from coordinate 211,055 downwards.
TATGAACTGTAATGAGTTTGAATTTGTCTGGATATATTATAACAGGATTAAAATCACTTAAATAAGATATTTTAGTCTGTTTTCGTCTATTAATCTATTTTAGTCTGTTGGGTTGCGCTCGCTGACCGCATTTTCAACAGTGAGGTCAGAGAAAGACAGAGGTATTTAAACCCCGGCTTACTATGTGTTGGTCCGAAATCCTTTGCAGAATAAACCAGTAGTCTTCCTGCCCGCAACTCGTAAAAGACGAGCAAAGGCTTGCCGTTACTAGCACCGTGCCATCTTACTAGGTGGTACAATTTTGCAGCGAATCATCCTGATTGATGATACCACCACCATACTAATTCCTGCCGCCGAAACGTCATTAAGTATTCTGGTTTGGAGGGTAAGTAAACTAACTAGGTAAATTTACTTTTGCTCGAAGCCTAACATCCCGGCCTCAGGTTGGCAACCCACCATTATAACTTTTGGTGTCTCAAGGAAACTAAACAACTCAACGAACCAAAAAAGTAAAAGTAAAAAAAAACAAATGTTTAAGCCGAGAATCTTCAATCACAAACAACGAATGACAAAATATACTGTCATTCTCATGTACTAGATATACATAATATGTCATATAACACGTATCATGTCACAATTTTTGTGGAAATCTATAGTATTTTGGAACTTTTTGGACATATTGTATTACACGCATTGTTACTATTAAAACTTTATATTCAAATCTAAAAGAATAGAAGATACTCATAGCCAGAGGGATAAAAATCTATTTTGTATTAAATCAGAATATTAAGTTACATAATGATATATTGTCCCTCGATCCCAAACCGCCTACAGCCAGTAATAGATATTTTTTAGGAAATAGGAAAATGTGCAATATGTTATTACTATCTGTACCCGTTTAATACTACTCATTTCCTGTGGCTTTGCTTTAAGGACTTGCCCTTAACTTAACCCTTTTGCTCTAAATTAAGGTATTGTCTCTTTCACTGCACTGAGTTTGATCAACTGTGACATTTATATTGAGTAGTGTGTCTCCTGATGGTAAGAGACAGCAGATGTCTGTCGACGCCATAAATGCTAAGGACGTCACTGCCTTTTAAAAGAAAATTAAAATATTGTGAAAAAATTTTAGGCAATAAGTGCTAGTCTATCGGCGACCCCAGTAGAAAATACGAAATTGGTGAGCGTGGACTCTACGATGGAATAAGTAACATAATTAAAATGAAATTTTATTATACTTGTTCGAAAATACTTCACCAAAGTAGCAAGAATAAGTATGACATCGGTACTAATTCCAGGCCAGCTGTTGTATTGTTTTCAGTTTCTTACGATTCATTAATAGAGTCGTGCCATAATCGAAAAATGTTAACAAAACTGATTACCGATTTTTACAAGTGACACTGGAAAATCGGAACATGTGTGTTTAGAAAGAATAATATAAATACTCAATTGATATTATTTATAATTGTAGGTTACAATGACATTAAACATGACATTAAAGCTTCGTATTCATTTAATTTAAAAGTCTTATCTTTTGGCGTAACACAAACAAATAAAACTAAATTTTTTTGTGGCAAAAGATAGCAAACAATCACGCGGATCTTTCGATGGTGACATAAATGACGGACAACGTATGGTCACCATATATATTGTAAGTAATGTTAAGTAATATGTAGTATTTTAATAAAAAAAGAATCTTTGATATGACGTTCTCTTTTTCGATGTCAGTTGTAGTGGCTAATATATTTTAGGTTGTAGTAATTTAGGTTTTCCATTCTTCGAAAATCGACATTAATTTACGGTTTGAGAAATCTGTATCATAGGACAGCACTACAAAAAAATACCGGTATCATTATTTGTAAATTTGACATTTACATCTGTCAATTGAGTCTCTGAGATTAGAAAATAGGCTACAGTACGCATTTATACCAGTAACCTAAACTCTAGTTCGCTACCAACGGGCAAAGGGTACAACCATACAAACCGACGTCAACATAAAAGATAACTACGAAAAGTGTGTTATAATAAAGAACTAACAGATTTTTTAAAAAGTTCACGCAGTCAAGTCCAACACGCGGACCGCTCGACCACAGAGGCGACACTGCGTGAGGTCTCGGGTTCGAATCCCGGGTCGGCTAACAAAAAGAAAAATTGGATTTTTCCAATTTTCTAATTTAAAAAAATGTTGGTCGGGATTGGAAACGTGCCCGGTTGGCGATAGGCTTGCCACCTATCACATTATGGGACTTAGTATCTTCGGCTAGTCGTGGGTGCCCTGGTTGTGCCTCTGCCTACCTCTTCGGGGATTTGGGCGTGAAGATACTTTTTTTAAAAAAGTTAAAAAACAGACAAGCCGAAATAAGATTGGAAAAATTTTCTAGACTTCGAAACGTCCTCGTATTTTTATACGTCATCAAAGAACGGACACAGGCTTGACACAGCTTTTTACCTCCGACGGAAAAGTTAAATTTGACGTATCTGTGTTTGTACGTGGCTGTTAGTGGTGTAATAATACTTTTTGAATGAATGAACCGATCACTCTGGCGATTTTTTCTTCTGAAAGCTGATGTGATCTACATTTTCAGCTAGATTAGTTTTGTCTAGGGTCATCTTTTTATGACATCGGAAGGCAAACAAGCAGACGAATTTCTTGATGGTAAGAAATTCACGCCGCCTAGAGACACTAGAGGTGGAAATGGTGCATTGCCAACCTGAGGCCGGGATGTTAGGCCTCGAGCAAAAGTAAGTTTACCGGCTACTTTACCCTCCAAACGTTTAACCGACTTGAAAAAAATGAGGGAGGATATGATATAATGTTCGACTCCTACATTTTTTATGTATGTTTTTACATATCTCTGTCATTTCTGAACCTGTTTTAAAAAAACCTTTATTCATTTGAAAGAACGTTCATCCGAGATGGTGCATTACATTGCCATCACTTCTGGATCTGATGATAAAATCCCAGGGAAATCGAGGAAAATACTTAATTTTTGTATACCTAGATGACTTACTAGTTATTGTAATGGAAATCGGTTTTTTGACGTTTTGCTACACTTGAATTATTTAATTTTATAATAATTATTATTTTAGTACTATATTATACCAGCAGTTTGTCCCAGATTCGCACAAGTGGACAAACTTTTATGACTTCTATTAAGAAACGAAAATTCCTCTTGAATCACTCAATGTATTAAAAAAATCACACCAAAATGCGTTGCAGAGTATTAAAGAACTAAGTACACAGACAGTGAAAAGCGGCTTTGGCCTAGAGCCGAGCGACTCCTAGTAACTCCTCCATCAAGTCCACCCAGTAACCAGGACGCAGCACCAAGTCGAGGTCTCCCGGGAGACAGCCCTTGTTGCTGGCGTTGTAGGGAACAGTCCAATTTATCTAAATAATGATGACTCGGGCTGAGCACTCCGCTCAGCCCAAAACGCCCGGTGAAGTTGTAAAAACCGCGAGTTTGGCAACACATTAGTCATTCCAAAAAAGGTTTGTTTTATACTAGTTATGAAAGAACTGCTTATTTTCTTTTAATCTTATACTTAAACATTAGCAATATAAGCAGTACGTTTTTTTCTTAAGTAACTTAAGCATGAATTATCGTAAACGACGAGGACTCGTATCAAAATTAATAATCTCGATTGGATGTGCGAATACGTCGTTACGTGTGTAGCACATTGAGTCACGAAACATTGAAATGGAGCAAGTATTTGATTCTTCTTACATTGATTTTGTTTTTACTTTCATTTCTGAGTTAAAGTGTTTTTAACATACATGATTCAAAATATATGACTTGGTCGTTTTGCTACCGTCATATGGGTGAAAGGTGAAAAATGTATTTACCGGTTATTACTTTCACATTACGTGTTTTTGTGAAAGTGGAAAGCAATCAAGCAGACGGATTTCCTGATTAGAAGAAATTCACGCCACCTAGAGACTTCAACGTAGTTATCGTGGTGGTAATACTGCGTTGCCAACCTGAGGCCGGGACGTTACGCCTTGAGCAAAATTAAATTTACCGGCTACATTATCCGAACCGCAAACAGGTCAACAGCAAGCATTGGACGTTTTGGCAGTAGAAATAGGTAAGGCGGTGGTACCACTTAGTAGAATGTCACGGTGTTAGTGACGGTAAGTCTATGCTCGCTTTTCTCGAGCTGCCTGGCAGGAAGGCAGATGTGATATTCCGCAAAAGAACCCGGACCAACACGGGAACCACATAACTATTTAGTTTAAGGTAAAGTTTGTGAAGTTCAAGTTTGTATAGTTAAAGCGTTTATGGTGAGAAGACAGGCTCCAGATCTGAAATAAATTCTGATTTATTTCAGATATGAATTTTCGAACAGTGCGAGTTAGATTGTTTCATCATGACAACATTTTACATTAAACTTTTTTTTTAAATATTTTATTTCGTGTATATGTGTAGCTAATGAGTCAGGTTTTTCTTATATAAATATAATCAAAATCCGAAAGCTGTTTTTTTACATATTATGTTTAATACGTAATTATTGTGTACCTCGGTGATGTGGTAATGCTTTGAAGTTTCAAAAATGGAGTTGGTTTTTGTAGATTTAGAGTTTAAACGATACTTTCTGACAGTGAAAAAATTAATACCGGCATAAAAATACGATACTTTACATTTATGTTTAATAGTTCATACATACCTCCACAAATGAATTATTAAAATCCTTTACTTATTTATTTATTTTACACTTTATTGTATACGTAAAAATACAAATATAAAAATTGTACAAAAGGCAAGCTCATCTCTTAGAAGAGATATCTTACAGTTAACCTAGGATAGAGAAAAGCGATACAAATTAAAAAGCGATAGGTAGACAGTATACAAGCTTAAGATTAAAGAGATATAAAAAAAAAAAAACTTAACTAAAATTAAAAGCTATAATCTTTTCATATCCATGTCCGTTCGTAGCTCGGTAGTAAGCAGTTAGAATTTAATTTCCGCGACGAAACGTTATTGATAACATGTTCCAGTCTAATGCAAGTTAAATGCGTGTTACAAAATGTTGTTTGATTGAAAATCTAATCTTACATTTCTCACTTCCAAGATTTCTAACGCCTCTCAATTTTCTATTTATGGGACGGTTTTAATTGCAATTTTTCGTTTAAATTCTTAATAATTTCGTAAAGTTTTCAATTTATAATGAAAAAAATTAAGTGCAATGATTTAATTACTAATTAAATAAACTGAAATGAGGGTAGTTTCTTAAAAGAAATATAATTACAAAATAAGTTAGGGTTGTTTCGCCTATTCTCGTCCACTTAGTCGAGTTTGCAGGTTTGAGGTAAAATATAAAAATGTTCTAGATCAAGTTTTAAATTAACTAATATTGTAACCCAGCCGTAGTAGAGTCTATTTTAGGATGAAGCTAAGTTTTAGCCAAAACGTCTAGTGATTATTTTTTAATAATTAAAATAATCGAAATAAGGCGTTTTGCCCAGTTTGCATTAACAAAATCCAGATCGCGTCCACCCATGGACCAGTTTGCGTCCACCAACTTATAAAGGGGTTAAGGATTTTATTAAAAAATTTATAGAAATGTTGGGTTTTAAGTCTTTCTTTATAAATACATATGTTTACGCCAAGTTCCTTACTGAGTCGGCAGAGAATATCGAGTACCAAGTGTCACTAGCTTTCTTCACATTCATTACTTTTTTCATATAAAGAAGCTGGTTGTAGAGACTGTGATGGCAAGAGTTGGCCTTGGGTTAAATTGCTCATAGAATTTCAACTTAGGTCTCCCTGGGTAACTAAGTACGTCCATCCAATTTCGCAATATATGTCTGTACTGGCAATCTTTCATCTGTTATTCTTTCAACATGTTCTAAACAACGGAATATGCCCTTACTCAGTATTGTAACAAAATAATTATTTTTAATCTCACTCTTTCTCTGATCTTATTGTTACGATGACTGTCAATCAAACTATCCCTGAAAAAGCACTACCAGGATAAACAAATTCAATTATTTGCACCGGCGCTACTCCGTCTACTAAAACTATTGAATACGTTCTGACTATATCTCTTTCATGTGCAAATTCTTTCAAATGTAGATACGCCTTTTTCTTTCCAATCGTCATTAATTAGTTCATTACTGTTTGCAGCTCAGATGATCTCTAGCCCAAAATTACATCATCGATTGGTAGATCACTAGGTGATATAATTCTTTTTTTCGCATCCACAATATCTTAAATTTAGAATACAGACATTTTAAAATCTTTAAAATATTTTGTTAGATCTGCAGGTAGTCAATTTTCTCTTAGAGATTTCACATCGAGCACGACAATTTTACAACATTTTTAGTTTCCTTCAATTTTTTTTCTTACTATTTTTACCTATCGTGTTCCCTTTTTCGTTGTTGATATGCTCTTTATCTTTATTATTTTCTAATGAAAACATCGTCATCCGGAATAGAACATGTGCCCGGTTGGCAATAGGTTTGCCAACTATCACATTGTGGAACTAAGTATATTAGGCTAATCGTGCGTGTCCTAGTTGCACCTTTGTTAACTTCTTTGTCTTTATGTAGTTAAAATTTATCTTACAGATGTTTGTGTATAAGTGGAAGAAGGCAGAATCATTTTAATGCGCTTGTTCCCTTCCATAGCGGTGGTTATACACAGGAAAAATTATGCGAACAGTTCTTTTTGTCTTGGTATATGTGTTACTAATATATTTTATTATAGATATAGCAGAAACGACTTTTCATTTCTCTAGTTTGTTAGTACACTTATTTTTAAGGGTTTTTTAAACGGTGTCCGCGAAATGGACGCGAATTGGGGAGTGGACGCGAATAGTCGAACATACCCTACTTACTGGTGTAAGAGTTCTGTGCAGCAAACGTACCTAGGAGAAACCAATCTCCTAACCCATTTCTGCCGCCATTATGACAATATTTAAAGGCGAGGGAAATATGCATGTTAGACCCAACATCTCAACAATGGGACAGTGACCCACCTACAAAATCTACATCACTACTTACTATAAAACAAAGTCGCTTCCCCTGATCCTAAGTCCCTTTGTATATTTAAATCTTTAAAACTATGCAACGGATTTTGATGTGGTTTTTATAAATAAATAAAGTGATTGAAGAGAAAGACTTGTATGCCGTACCGATAGAGGGCCGTGCGAAGCCGGAGCGGGCCGCTAGTTGTCTATAATTCATGGTTGCCTCTTTCAACGAAAGTCCTCGTCGTCGTCGTCGTCGAAAGTCGTGTATTTGTTCGTTTTTTCACACAAAAAAAAGCATATTTACTAGTGGTTCTAAAAATAGGGTCTTTACGCCAATATTCCCGTAAAGGTAACCAGAGGAACACCCAGGGCACCCACAACTAGCATAAGTTACTAAATCCCACAATGTGAAAGATGGCAAGTTTATTTGCTACCTATCAAAAATATAAATAAAAGACGTAAATTACTTGTATTGATAAAGATTCATTACTATAAAAAAATCATAAATGCAAACATAGCATGTACATGCTAACATTATTGATGTGATCGGACGCAGTAATAAGGGGCTCGGGGAACGATCCGAATCTCACGTATTTGAACGTCAGCTACTCGCTCTACCTATCAACTTGTTACATGTGATGTTAAGAAATATATAAAGCTGATATTAAAATCGAATAATTGTGTATTTTCACCCATGTATCCCCGAAGATGTACCTAAGTAAATGTACTAGGATACCTATGATTAGCCGAGGACACCGTGTCTCACTATGTGGTATGTCGCCAACCCGGTACTTATTCAACCACGGGTTATTACTAGAAAACACAGGTTGTTTTTGACTAGAAAATTAAAAAAATACATTTTGGTTGTTGCTCGATCTGCAATTCTTATACGAAATCTTACGAAGTCAACGTCATTACGAATTTTAGAAGCAATTAAGTTGCACAGAATTCCACAATCGATTCGTGAAGCGATTACAAAGAATTGATATCGAGGTGTCGGCAAGTCACTCACGTGCTGTTTTTAGTACGGTACGGTCGATTTTCTGATAATGCTTCGGTGTCGAGGCAAACGGACGTCGAGTGCGATTTGGTGTTCACTGTGGTTAGTTCCTTGCCTGGAGCTGCCTGCCTTCCTGCCAGGCAGCTCGTAAAAGGCAAGCATAGGTAGAGTTTCGCAGCAACACATGCGTCATGCGTGTTCCGGCTTGGAGAGTAAAGTAGCCGGTAAACTTACTTTGCTTGAAGCTTAACATCCCGGCATTATGTTGGCGAGGCTCCATTACTACCTTTGGTATCTCTAGGCGGCTAGAATTTCTTTCCATCAGGAATCCTTCAGCTTGTTTGCCTTCCAGCATCATAAAAAAACTTGTTTGAACAAAATATTTTAAAAGTTAGGTGACGTTAGGTTTTTTGGATAAATCGTCGAAGTTTTTTTGTGGTAATAACATCTCTAAAAGTATCATGTCAAAGGAGTTGGAGTGTACAAATCAAACAGACGCAGTATCATCGGCCAATCAACAATTTCAAGATGTTTGCTCTCCGGCTCAGTCCTCGTCTCGCAACTATCCTCGCATTGTGTGTCTCTGGCGAGTCATGCCCGGTATTTTCTTGACCTGACTGGCACTAGCTATCTCGCATACACTGAACTAGACATTTCAAATACAAAATTACGGAATATACAGGTAGTATTAAATTTATACTTAAAATTTTTAGGAGTGAAAAACAACACACAACTTATCGTTTAAAAACAGGTATGGATTTAAGGAACAACTCATTATGTAAAATTAGTATTATAGTTACCTTTGTCTAAGGATATTACTAAAAAAGGATCTTAATGTGTACTTTTATATCTTCGTTTTTGTTCCATGGACAAACACTGCAAACACCTTGAATAATTATTTCATTATCTCACTATCTTCAAATTTCGATTACAAATTTGCTTCATTCTCTATATTCATATGATGAAATGTTTTGTATTTGTATATTAATCACCTTGTATATTAAAATATATTTTAATTACACGTCGCGTTGTATGTCCGCGATGAATTTCTAAGCTCCTTATCCCATTTTAATCAAATTTTGCATACCATGTGCAGCTTAATCCAACCTAAAAATCAATGCCACTTTTCGTTGTAATTTCGTAACTTAGGAACGGACTCACCTATCAAAACCAAATGTTTAGGCTTTGTCCGGACTATTTAGAAGATGGTTTATATGAAGTTTTTATAAAATCGGTAGAGTGGTTCTTTATATTTTATCACATTTTTTGTAACAAACAAATTCAACATATGGCGGATCATTTTGTTAATGGGTATTTTTCAGTCAAATTGAATTTTTTTTTTTTGAGATAAGGATTGTGCTTTCATTCTCTCTTGTTCTCGTCTGGATTCGCAAAGTAGAATAGACCATCTGCCTCTATTATTCGCACATCTTAAGAGGCGAACATTGGTTAGATAAGCCATTACCATCATCAGTACTGGTGGCAGAGCGGTGTTCAGCTACTTGGCCCACATAGGTGTCCAATGCCTTTACCTATTCCTATTGATGACATTGTCATGATCCTGTCTGTAGGGTAGGGCAATAGGTCAAACATCAAGATACAGGACAGCGATGCGCCTTTAACATCTATGGTGTCTATAGGCAACGGTTGTCTCTTAGCGTCAGAAGCTCTGTACCTGAATCTGAAGCTGCATGGTTTGCTGAATTCTGATTTAAAAACAAACGCTACCAACATACTAACCTTGATTTTGAAACACACCATTACTTTAGATGTCTGAAGTCGACCTGCATATGTTGTTATCAGTAAATCTGCCAGTATTAGCCTTTCAATGTATAAAAAAACAAAATAAGATCGATATTGGTGCAATTAATACTCTGTATCTAAATTCTCATCTTGACGTATAATAATCGAATTTCTGTGCCATATCAAATAATAAAGCGTTATTATTCTAAGAAGTCAATCTTATTCAAAATCCGTGTCCGTATTAGGTCTGGGAGTGTACGACGCACTATACATACCAAATGATTTGTTCAACTTAATATAGTACGGGATGCTACAGTCCAGACCTTAGTCAGGTTGTAATTACTATCCGAATGTTACGCAGTACATGCTTTTAACTCAAGTAAACACTATGGTCTTACAAAGAAATTTAGATTATCGAAGCTGTTGCAATTATCTAGTTGTAAAATATTCTAGTGTGTGAAATTTTTAGTATCTAGTACTTGGGTACTGAAGTAAATAATATAAAATTGATCTGATATCGTTTGGTCTATTACACTTGTACTACTAAAGTACAATTACCATATTTTATGAAAGTTTAAAAGTGTTTGTGTCTAGCAATAGCTTTATTAAATTTGTAATGACGCTATTTTTGATATTGTTTTGTAGACGATTTCTTTTTTATGATAATGTAAGTCAAACAAGCAGACGGATTTACTGATGGTAAGAAATTCACGCCACCTAGAGAAACCAAAGGTAATAATGGTGCGTTGCCAACTTGAGGCTGAGATCTGAGGCCTCGAGCAAAAGTAAGTTTATCGGTTACCTACCTTACCCTCCAAACCGGAACACGTCAACGGCAAACGTTGGACGTTATGGTGGTCAGAATAGGTAGGGCAGTGGTAACGACCTACCACCTAGGAGGATGTCACGGTGTTGGTGACGATAAGTCTATGCTCGCATTTTACGAGCTGCGTGGCGGGCTTGCAGATGGCCTACTGGTCTATTTATTATTTGACGATATTTAATTAGTATTTTTTAAGTCTTTAATATCTGATACGCTGCAAAGCTACCATGACTTAAACTTAATATAGTATACATAGTTTTCATAGAAGCAAGTGCAGAGAAACTTTTAGCTTTTATAAAGTAATTGCAGTCTGGTTGTCCTGGGATCCAATTCTAATATCCAAATTATACATTTGCATGCCACACAATCGGAATACATGTGAAAGTGAAGGATTCTATCCTCTCCACCTTGTCAGTAGACTTGCATACGTGGACAGAAACCATTATGTATTGGCGTACCGATACCATCGGTGGTGTAATTAGGTGCCGGTCGATTATTAGCATCAAACAAGGCACCTGTTTATTCTTTCTCCCATATAACATAAAAAAAATTAGATCTTGTGTCAGAAAACAGAATTTTGCTCACGTCACCTTGACACATATACAGTGATTAACATCATTTGAAGGCGTTCAGTTAATAATATTGTCAGTATAAAGTAAATTACCAATAATTTTATCCCATATAATCCAAAATGAATTGTTAATGTTCATAAATTCAAAAAAAAAATTACTCCAATAAATCTTTCCAAATTTTAGCATCTAAGAAACCATCATGATTATTAAAGTTTGCAAACAAAAAATCCGCAACGAAATCGGTACATATTTGCTAACTCGGTCAGACCCATACACATACACAGACACACAGAGAGGTGGAGAGAGACTTCGAATATATATCTAACGCTCCTCATTTCCTATCGGGGATTAAAAATAATAACTTGACAAAACGAATAAACAATACAAAACTTTACACAAGAAAGTAAAGCATCTCGGCGCATAACATAATGATCCTGTTATTATCCATTTACGAGTATATCTAAAGAAATATGCTACCATTTTAACCATTAAATTATTTGTCATAGTCGCAAGTATTCGAGATAAATATAAAAGCAAACGATTCATTGTTATTCTAAAAATAACGTACACGAATAGATATGCTATAATGTGGAAGTATATTGCGTTAATGCAATTTAATCTGCGCACACGCATCATGAGCTCACACCCACGCGGCTCTTGTACACAAATAATAAGGCATGTGACAGAGTGACAGATATACATGAATGTCGTATGGAACAGTTTACAAAACACAATGTAATAACGTTGGAGTTGACAGACTCGTCGGTCGAGGGGTTAGTGTATTCCTAAAAGACGTCCTAGACGACTGTAAATACGCCTATAAACAAAGATTACCTTGGAGATAATATTATTTCGATACGTCTATAGTGTGTATAGACCATGGTTATTTCTTACCAAAGTGTATTAGCTATCTTATCACATAAAACGAAAAGAAAAATAAATTTGATTAAGATCCAAGTAAAGTAATCGCTTCTGTGGTGTTGTGTTGGACTTGACTTCATTAGGTCCCGGGTTCGAATCTCAGGTCGGGCAACAGAAAGAAAATGTGGTATTTCCAATAAAAAATAAAAGGGTAGCTCGGGATGTGCCCGGTTGGCGGTAGGCTTACCTCGTCGACATCAAGTACATGAAACTGTTTGAATTATTAAGTATAAATCTAATACTGCTTCTCGGATATTGGTAAAATTTATATGGGTACATCAATGCGCGACGTGGTAAGGAAATTGAAATTGTTTTTTTATAGTTTTTGCACTTAAGTCATGAGTTTTGATTTTTTTTATCTCTGCAGATGTGTCGTATTACATTAATAGCATAGCTTTTACTGGCGTGTGACATTTACACAAGCAAGAACATACTAATGTAATTTAAACAAATGGCGAAGCGACAGTGTGTGAGAAACCTGCGATAATCGAGGTGACTGTGTACATTTGGTTTATGGCCAGGACTGCCTCTGAGGATATGTGTCTTATTGATTCTCTATCTGATTGACTCACCTTCTAAGTTTGCAAATAGTTTGATTCGTTTACGTATACTACTTCTAAACTCTTATGCATTGTTGTGCAGCAATTGAAATAAAACGAGGAAAATAATTTCGTGATTTCAATCTCCTCTTTTTCCATAATATTGGGCCTATAGATATCAAACATACTAATGGTGCTCGTATTGCTTAACAGCTAACAGTTTCTTCAGTTAACTTTCCAAACAAAGATAGTCTGAGAAGACTTAAAAAAGCAAAACACATAAATACATGTTTTCTAAATTATTTTCTGCTTTTGTTTGTTAATTGATGTTAATAAATAAAATTAATTTTTCAACAAGCGGCCCGCCCCGGCTTTTGCACGGTATCTATTTGAAAAAAACCGCATTAAAAACCGTTCCGTAGTTTTAAAGATTTAAGCATACATAGGGACATAGGAAGCGACTTCGTTTTATATATTTATTTTGATTAAATGTTATGGTTTAATATTCATGTATTAAAACAACCGTAGGCGTTATATGTAAATTCAATCTCAAAAACTTGCAAATTTATTTGCAAGTTTATGTAACTAATATTAATTTTTGTTTTAACTCCCACTGTCTCTTAATAAACAAAGACTAAGGCAAGGATAAAGTAAAGTTAGTATGACATATAGTCTGTATATTACCGTTTGATTAATAAACAGACTAAAGTGCTCCAGGGTGAGATTGACTAAGACTGAGATTGAATACGCAGAGTATAGGAAGAATTTTTTTTTAAAATAACTGGCAGCTAACGTAAATTATAAAACACTAGCTGTTGCCCCCGGCGTAGCCAGCGTGGTCCCACACGAACTCCTGTTTCGGAGAAAAAACTACCCAATGTGTTGATCCAAGTTACCCTCTAGGAGTTTACCAAATTTCATGACAATTGGTTAACCAGTTTTTGTAGCAAACAGTAACAAACAAACAAACAGACAAACTTTCGCTTTCGGACCACTTCGAGGTTTGCCTTAAACAACGTCCTGATTTACCATATTTAAACATTTAAAAAAATGTGAAGCTTTTACGTGACTACACTAATAAAGGTATATACACGCCAAGTCCCCCAAAACGTAGGTAGAGAGCATTTTCGATGGCCTCTGCCAAATATCTAAGCTCGCAGACGTGCCTTGCTTTCTCCCCGTTCATTAGATGTTTCGTAAACTCTGCTTCCACTCCATCTCTCCAACTTCTCGGATGGAGCAACGGGACATTGCTAGTGTTATACAAACCCAAGTATACCGCATAGCGCAGTTAAACTTTATAGTCGTAAATCACTAATTAAAAAACATTTTGCATGGTCCTTACTCCGGCCTAGCCTTTCGGGAAGACTCATAGCAAATTTTTATTTATTCGCAGTTGAGTTATGAATTTTTAATGAGATCGCGAGAGAGATTATGAGTCAGAAAGTCATTTCCCGGTAGAGTAAAAAAAGAGTAAAAAAGTATTCCTCAGTACTATTTGTTTGAGGCGGGCCACAAAAAGCGCTGTATCTGAGGCAAATATAAACTGGCCGAGTATCACTCGTGTTGTTTTCATGTTGTTTGTTTGTTTTTATGTAATTACGCGTGTTTTGTGGCCACGTTTTCCTGTCTGTCTACTTAAGAGCAATTCACGTTTCGTGTTCGGCTTGTGTGCAGATAATATTATTTTTGGTGCTGTTCTGACAGGTAATTGGTTCCGTAGGGTTAAATACCTATAACATGATTTCCGCTTCTTTGTGATTAATTTGATTAGTAAAAAATTGACCAATACTTCATTATGTACTATCGTAATATGATAACAAACAGATGAATATACAAGAATAGAAGAAACTTCCTGATAACTTATCCCTAACAAATTTGCATTGATGTCTTAAATCGATTATATAATAAGGTTCTTTAAAGATTTTAAGCGAGTGTATAAGTCTTTACGAATGTTCTTATGTAACATTAAAATGGATAAACCAGTTTTTGAATGTTATCGTATAATAAGTGTATATATATTAACATTTAAATAGATCAGACCTTGGAATTTTTCTCCTGTAATTTTTAGGGTTTCGCGGGAGCTCATTACATAACAGGTTTCGGTATTTTTGGTCACATTATATAAGCTAAGTACTCACTTTGTAATCGTCGTATAAAACAAACTTTTTAGGGCTTTTACTATGACGTGTTTGAAACAGTATTTTAAGTAAACTGTCTGCGTCAACTCGCAAATTTTTCTTACGTAAATTAAAATTGTCCTTTGAACTAACACATTCTATTTTTAAATAATATTGCTTTATGCTGGCGTTATGAAACCATGTCTACTTTGAGATAAAATAACGTAATGAAGGTATAAAACATTTTTTTCTTTGCAAATACCTCGTTTTTTGCATTGGCACGTTTTATTAATTTTGTCTACATGAAAAAAATGTTACCTACTTTAGTGAAAATCAAATAGCCTATTTCTTATTTGGTCTATTTTGTTTTTTTTATTACTGCTCTCAAATAATTTAGGTAAACTGCAACAGGTTAAAATAACAGTTTAACGAAAATGTTGTATAAACATAAAGTTTAGTTTTACTTTACACTTAGACAATATTCATTTAATACATTCATGTTAAAAAAATTAATTAGGAATCAAATATTATAAAAATACTTGGCCATGCATTGCGTTTAAAAAGCATATAATATATATATTTATTTTTGAATTGTGAAAGAGTTGAGCCTACAAGAATCAACTGTAAAAAAGTAGTGTTTGCAGGTTTAAGATAATCAAATAAAACATTACTTGTTACTGTAACTAAATAAATACTTCAGCATTTTTTTTCAATTTTTTTTTCTTAATCCATTATCCAAAGCCATTATTCATTAGTTATTCGTTTCAAGAACCACGTAGAAATATAGATATTTTCATGCGAGAGTTACAATTATTTAATTCCAAAACTGTCAAGTCTTCACCAGTACCTATCTGCTATTTGTACAAAAATAAATTAAATTCAAATGGTATTTGTGCTATCTATATCTATACTAACATTATAAAGAGGAAAGGTTTTGATTTTTTGTTCGTTTGTTTGAAATGAATAGGCTCCGAAACTACTGGACTGATATCAAATATTTTTTCACCTTTAGAATGCTACATTATCCATGGAGTGACATAGGCTTTGTTTCATCAAAATCGATGCAATAGAAGGCAAGTTACGCAGGCGTAGCTGCGTGAAACTGCTAGTTTTATATATAAAAACACCTTCACAGTTTTGCTCAATATATTTCTAAAAAATGTATTAAGTACATCACTACACGGTACAAAGCAAAGTTGTTTTCAGCTATCTGTCTTAAAAACTACTTAACGGATTTTTCTGCAATTATTTCAATAGAAAAATTTAAATTCAAGAGAAATGTTTATGATATATATAATAATAAAAAAGTTTGTCCTCCCATACGAAGCTGGGATGGGCTGCTAGTTTAAAAATAAAATTGCGCATACTGGGGTTTGACCAACTGCCAAGGATGAAAACAATTCAATATATGAAAGGTTTTTCTATTCCAGTTGTCTCTCGGAACCCCATTTTCCGTTCGTTACGCGCTTGTCCGTATATTTTTATTATTTTAGTGCGGCTCTCGTTATATTTCCGGTCGACGGACGTCTGAGCTCAGCGTTGTTACAGTTTGACAAATACCATGTACCACCAAGTTTATTTCAGTTCGTGATACCTCAGCTATATATTTTTATACACAAACATTTTTTAATGTATAAAATTGTTAAAGTGTGACTAATGTTGTATAACACAAAACTTATTTTAAACTAATACTTATTTTATATTTAGCTGACGTACTTATCACGAAATAATTCACTTATATTAATTCCAATTATCGCCTCCGTGGTCTAGCGGTCCAAGTGTTGGACTTGACTTCATGAGCTCCCGGGTTGGAATCCCAGGTCGGGTAACAGAACAAAAATGTGGTATTCCCAATTTTCTAATAAAAAAAATGTTGCTCGAGATTGGATATGTGCCCGGTTGACCACCTATCACATTGTAGGACTTATTGTCTTCGGCTAGTCGTGGGTCCTTCGGGGATATGGGGGTGATGATACTTACTTACTTAATTCACTTCCACTCAATATTTTATGTATCTGTCCGTATGTGCATGAATGTTTCGAATATAAAGTTATTTTCTACTTATTTATTATATAATAGTCTTAAAAATATCTTCAAGAATGTATCCCTCAAGAGGTAAACAAAGGTACCACTTGCTTCAGTGGTACCTTTGTTTAGCCGAAGATACTTATTCCTATAATGTAAAAGGTGGCAAACCTGTCGCCTACGAGGAGGTGCCTCGTAGGCGACTAGTTTCTAGACTCAATATTTGAATTACCTGACCCGGGAATCGAACCCGGAACATCGTGTAATTATCGTCAACACCGGTCAACTAGCTCACAGAGGCGAAATAGATGCTAATCTTGTGACATCAAATCTAGAATTAGCCTTCCCAATTTTTACTATATTAATATCATATAATATATATAATCAATATATCCTATCCCGAGCAACTTTTTTTATTAGAAAATTGCCAAAACCCAATTTTATTTTTGTTGCCCGACCTGGAATTCGAACCCGCAACCTCATGCACTCAAGTCCAATAACCGAACCGCTAGGCATACGAGGCACGAATCTAAACAGCTAAAAACGTGGATAGGTGATAAGTGTAATAAGATACATCTTAAAATTAGATTGAAACCTGATTTACGTTCTAGTCCCAGTGAGAAAACGGTGCTTATATGCAAAACCCGCAGCTCATTTTTATCAGAATATGAAATTAAATAAATAGAGTACACATTCGCAGTCACAGTCGAGGCACGAATGAGCGTGCCTCGTGCCACGCCATAGGAGATTAAATATAAACCATTTATAAATTAGAGACTAACCCACGTCCATGTGTAGCCAGGATTTGCTTGTTTGGATGAAATAGGATTTATTATCGCATTAATAGGAGGTTGAAGGGTTAAAATTATCTTAGCATGTAAATTAGTATTACCTAATAACGATACAGACTGAATGAAAGCGAGCCAAAAACTATCGTTTTTACTTACCAAAAAAATCAAAGACATGCCAATAAATTTGTTGCTTTTTGTTGAATTAGACTGTCCCTATTATTAATAGAGGTGTAGTTTGCTTACGTACCATGATTTAATACTTTTAATTACAAATATTAGGCAACTGTAGCTTAATGCTTTTAGTTTTAATTATAAATTTGAATTTACAACTCGTTTTTGTAATGTATAATACAAATATATCGTTATATTGTATCTATTTTGAACCCAATTAAATAATATGTTATATATGTCGGCGCAACCACATTAGTTCCTCTGAAAAACTAGAATAATTAAGTTAAATAATTTGATGATGTCCAGAAAATAAGTTTATAAACCATCAGTTGATTACTTTGAGTCGATTGCGATGTGAAATTAACGTTATCATTGTTATTGTTATACTTAGCCTAACGACTTGTAAGTACCTGTGCTTGCACGTGCGCCGAGCCTTATAAATACGGCTGCACTGTAAGCGATAAGGCATTCACGATTCACAAGCCAATGGCAGCACGTCGTTATGCTGCCCGTTAAATAAACGGAGTGTAAAAGTGCTTGTGAAGTTTGTTTGAGAACACCCAAAATGAGTCATCATCATGGAAACTACAATTGTGGCGTCAGCAATGATGACGTCACACTTTTTAAAAACACCACGAACGTTCCTAATTCGTCATATATAATATATTATTTAATTGAAAATACTACATTTTTGTTTTATTGCTCAACCCGGGAACTCAAGAAGTGAATTTCGACGCCGAACTGCTAGATCACTGCGGCGATCAAGAGCCAACATCCGAGGCCTTATCAATTCCTGTCGCTATATTGATATTTCAACGTATCAATCTTTGATTTTTGTAGGCCGGAGTGGGTTCTTACTATCATTAGAGCCGTGAGCTTGATCCCTGTCATATAACATATAAACATTGTTTGTGTTTTCAAACAACATATTAAGAACATTGACGGATTGCAAGAGATCTAATCCGGGCTCCTTTGTAGAATAGACCATCTGCCTTCCTGTCCCAGGTAGCTCGTAAAAGGCGAGCATAGGCTTGCCGTCACTAACACCATGACATCTGACTAGGTGGTAGAGTTTCGCAGCGACTCACCCGGATTGGTACCACCGCCTTACCTATTCCTGCCGCCATAACGTCATGACGTGTTCCGGTTCGGAGGGTAAGGTAGCCGGTACACTTACTTTTGCTCGAGGCCTAACATCGCGACTTCTGGTTGGCAACGCACCATTACCACCTTTGGTGTCTCTAGGCGGCGGGAATTTCTTACCATCAGGAAACCCGTCTGCTTGTTTGGCTTCCAATGTCATAAAAAAAACACAAAAACCGTAACGTATTTTTATTCTAGCACTTGCCCTGTGCTTGGGATAATATGGGCTGACTGGGGCGAAATTTTTTCTTTCTTTAAAATTTATGGACAAAAACTGTAGTCAAACATATTTCTTGTGTACCATAATAACGAACAAGCACACAGCTCTCCTGATGGTAAGAGACGACCGTCACCTAAACACCATAAAAGTTGTGGGCGCTCGACTCGCGCCTAACGTGTTACACTAATTTTCCAAGTTTAGCGTCTGCCGTACTCTTTGGTTCGAAACATGACATAATCCATATTGCTGCAGGAATAGGGAATAGGTAAGGCGGTGGATCCCGACCCTGACAAGTTGCAGCACGGCACTCTACCACCCGTTGTCTAAACGATCATGACCACTTTGTTCTTTCCTCACCTCTTACGATCAGATAGGAAAGCTGATGTCCTATTCGACACTGGAAAAAACTGTGCTGTTGCAATCTGCTGGTCAACGACAGAGGCTGGGGGCCCAACACTCTTGAGAAATAAATATAGCCATTGGGATAATAAATGACAAAAAAAGTATTATATGAAATTGTACACATACATCCACATTCATTAATTATTAATTACTAGCGACCCGTCCCGTCTTTGTACGGTTATAAAATATACATGTAAACCTTCCTTTTTAATCAATTTATCTATTAAAAAAACTCATTAAAATCCGTTTCGTAGTTTTAAAGATTTAAGCATGCAAATGGACATAGGGAGAGAGGAAGCGACTTTGTTTTATACCATGTAGTGATTAGTAAGAACTATACAATTTACGTAAAATAATTGAAATAATTAATTAACACGTTTAATGAAATTAAATTGAACGCCTAATTGGTCGAAGGTCTAGCGAAAACGCCTAACTATCTAACCGCGAGACTCAGGTTCGACTCCCGACAAGTGCAGCCATGTGTGTGATAAACATTTTAATGTCTACATTTCCGGGTCTGGGGCTTCAAAACATATTCTAGTGTATTTTTACGTATTAGAATCGTTGACTAACACCCATAACAAAAGTATATAATTTGCTTACTTTGGGGTTATATTCAATTTTAATGAAAAAATAAAAACATTTTATCAATCAATTCATTTAATCTTTTATTTATTCACATTTTTTTTACGTATATAATAGGTATAGTCAAATGAATAGACACATTGGTCAATATGTATACTTCACAATATAGTCGAGGTTTGGCACAAGAAGCAAACACGTACAAAATCAATTACAACAAAATATTTTAATATGCACGACCGGTGAGCTGCCGTACTTCTGAATGGATTATGAGTGTCGTACACGAGACGTAAATGAATAGTCGGCTGATCCAATCCGTCATGTGGAGGTAGCATAATGTGAACATACACATATATCATTATTTTGTTAGTTGTTTTTAGAAAATATTATGATAGATTTGACGCCTGGGTGGTGTGCCGGTTTGACCGGACCAGTAGTAAGTAAGACCTGGACCAGTATATTAAGTTACTGTAACATTCTCAAAAAAAAAATATAACAATAATCAATAACATTAGTTAGTGGTAATTCTACTCTACACTATTTTTTAATGTCAGAGGCCAACGAATAAGCAAACAGTCTCCTGATTGTGAAAGACAATAAAACCGTGGCCTGTAAACATATATAAATACATTATATAACAGGTGGTACGCTGTCCTCCATCTGGGATGTTAGCCCTATTGTACAAGTCTACCGGCTATTCTACCCTCCGGACATGACAATGTCATTATGGCGACAAGAAGAAGTAAGGTACTCGTAGTGAACCGAGCACAGCACTCTGCCACCAGTTGTCTTGTTGGTACTAACCTATATTTTAACCAGAGGATGCCTTCTACCTGGCTGACATCATTGCAGATGGTCTGTTCTATTCAGCGGACCCAGACCAATACGAGAAAAACTTATTTTAGGTGTATGCTATCCTTTTCCAAAGAAACCAAAAAGGAAAGAAATGGAACATTTTAAACGTGTCAACTTATGACAATTTAAATCAATGTTTTCAGTTTAAAAGACTCTAGAAATATAATATGTACTATTATGAAGCATTTTTTTAAATACATGTATTTTATAATTACAAGGTCAGCAACCTTTTCTTATATATATAAAATATTATGGTGTTACGGGAGCATTTGTACTGGTGTTAGGGAATTGTACTGGTGTACCTAATGGTTACATTGATAACTAGTAATGTTTTTTATTTTATAACTATCTTTATATTTTGCGTTCTTATAATGTTTTGTTAAATATGTCTCGTCTTATGCGTATGTTCGTTAATAAATCATTTTAATTTGTACTTGTATTGCTAAATTATATCCAATGAATAATAAAATAAATACTACAAGTAAATGGCAAGCAAAATTTTTTCATAAAATGTTTTGCACTTTTTTATAAAAAATAAAGGTATGTCCTCACTAATCCAACTAACGCAGAACATATTTCGCGGTTCCCGCGCGCGGCACGCGAGCATCCTTTCGACGCTTGCTGAAAGACCCATATGTATTCTCGTTAATGAATCATCGTGGAATTGCATCAAATGATAATATGAACGTATAAAGGGCAGTCACGCACCTTATGGCACAAGTGGAATTTCATTTGAATAATTTAAATGGGTTTTTTATTTGACTAACTGGATCTACATGTATAATTGGAGTAAGCGTTGGGATGTGATGACACCATCGTCAGTTTGTGGTATAATTAAGATTGTTGAATATTTGTTTGTTCATAGACAATTATGAACAGTGGGTTACTAATTGGAAGATAACCGCTGTTGAATATTTGGAAATGGCTATATCAGCAACTCCAACCTTTACAATAAAGTCTACTATTCTACAGGTTACCGGTGGTTTACCCACATAGTTTGGAGCCTAGCGCAGGCTGAAGCGAGATGAAGAATAAAAATAAAAATAGATAC
Source organism: Calephelis nemesis (assembly GCA_002245505.1). Taxonomy (NCBI): domain Eukaryota; kingdom Metazoa; phylum Arthropoda; class Insecta; order Lepidoptera; family Riodinidae; genus Calephelis; species Calephelis nemesis. The sequence goes on along the minus strand of NJDD01003385.1, from coordinate 189,122 downwards.
ATACATACATATCTTCACGTCAGGTCCATTACGGGGTAAGCAGAGAGTATCGAGTGTCAGACCTCACGGTCCTGACAAACCTGTCTTGCCTCCTTCACATTCATTAAATTAAAAATAAATATTTAAAAAGTATATTAATTATAACAAAATATAGATAACAATAAAATATTCCCCCCAAATGTATATGGCAGATGGTCTATTCTACTCAGGCCCGCCGAGTAGAAAAATCATCTGCCTTTGACAGCTCGTAAAACAGAGCATAACTTACATAGATCATTACCAGCTAAACTACTGGTGGTAGGGTGCTGTGCAGCAACCTTTCCTGGGCTATCTATTCTTGCTGCTACTAATGACTGCCATATTCTGGACACTAGAGTAGCCTACCCTAACATCCCGACGACAGGACAGCACCTATAACATCTATGATGTCTATTGGCCACGGTCGTCTCTTACTACCAGAGCTTGTACTTGTGCTTATTCGTTGTCTTCTCACTTAAAAAAAATACTGTATAATCAATAATTAATTATTCATATTCATTGTCTAGTTTTTCATATGTTTTTAAAAATAACTTCCTATTGTCACTTCATTACTGCACTTCATATTACGTCTTTTCACACAAAAAAATACGTTTCCTTATTTTCACAGTCACGACATCGTCTTTATCGTCACCATCACGTCACCTTCACGACAGAGCCACGACATCGTTTTCACCGTTACCATCAAGTAACCACCACAATTTTTTTTCATTATACCTATATTAATAGATATTTTGTATTATACTTCGAAACTGATTAAAAGTAAATCCTCTTTTGTTTGCAAGAGTGTACTTAATAGTTGGTCTCATTGCCACAAAGTCTGGATCTGATGATGGAAACCGAAAGAAATCGAGGAAAATCCTCAAGTTTTGGTGTAGTCTTACGTGATTATGCAAATTAGGTTGGTTTCTAATAATTACAGTATTTAGATAGTTCAGTTAAATACTTTTTTAGATTTTAAACTTATTGCCACGATATAGAAACAGAAACTTGTGTGTATTATTTCGGCTTAAAATTACAATGATACAGAATACGATACATTGTTTTATACAGTTTATACAGATTCACTTCTGAAAAGGTATGAATTTCCCACCCTTTTTCAGTTCTGACGATTTACTTTTCAAGGATTTTACGTAACTTCATCCGTGTCATAGGATTAATTAATTATAACATTTTAAAATAATTAACCTTTTGGTAAGTTTTAAAGTGGCCTACCTAGTGCTCCATTCAAGCCTTTCATATAAATGTGCCTACTATCTGTGAATAGAAAGGAGAGTTTATAAATGTAGCAAACAAATTTGAAGATAGAATAAGTTTTTAACAAAAATATGTACAATAACATATAATAGTCGCGTCTGTGGTCTAGCGGTCCAGCGTCGGACTTGACTTGACTTCCGGGTTTGATTCTCGGGTCGGACAATAAAACAAAATTGGAAAACGAATATTTTCAATTTTCTAATAAAAATAACGTTGCCTAGAGTATTTTTGTATGTAAGCGATCAGCCATTAAGCACAGGGATCTTCTGATGGTAAAAGACAAACGTAGCCTATAAACACCGTAGCGCGTAGATGTTATCTGTGCGTCACTGTCCGATAGCCGGGATGTTATGCTACTAGTATATGTCTGACTGCTACTTAGCCCTCCGGACCCAAATATGACATTGTCATAATGACGGCAGGAGTAGGTAAGGCAGCACCAGCAGGCACCAGTGGTCTTGTTTATCCTGTACTCACCTCTTACGAGCTGCCTGGCAGTTAGGCAGACGGTCTATTCTACTAAGCGTACCCGGACCAACACTGAGAAAAAATTGAAGGCATATCAAATACATAATTTCAAATACTATACGTTGTTGGGAATTTCAGGAGTTCCTATGAACTTCCTGTCCCGTCATCAGACCAGTTCTATCTCATCATAATTTCGCATTGTAATTAGTTTTATCATAATCCAATTAGTAGTTTTTCAGTTCCACTTAATAATGCATAATGCATACATTATTAAGTGCACTAGACTTTTTTTTTTGCTAGACTTTTTAACTCGCTTATTTATCTTCAGTTTGATTCATGTATCCTTTTCTTTTTTAACGATTTTTTTAAGTAACGAATAATGAATTACAAGTACGAAGTAATGAATTACATCATCATGACAAGGATTTTTATGATCAGATCAGTATTTGCGAATACCACCTACAAACAACGGAGAAACTTTACTTTTATACATTTAAACTGATTTTCCTGTTGTTTCACAATTTCGGCGATAGAAATGCTTAATCACATTAGTGTTCTGCGGTATTGTAGTGTTGTACCGTAATATAGGTTGGTAGATGACCCGAGAGATAGAGGCGAGTAGCGGCTCCCTATCGCGGCTGCATTGGTACCCGCTGTTTCAATTTACGAACACCATTTCAAATTACCATTGCAATTACTATCGCTTCATCGTAACGCCCTTGTGCGATTTTTTTATACCATTTATAGTAGTAAGGTCAATACATTTTAAGATGCTAGGAAACACACGGCTCTTTTGGTATGAGACAACCATGGCCTATAGACACCATCGATGTTATGGGTGTGCTAGTTGCACAATTGACTACTCCAAGTATGAAAGGGATTGCTTTGTTATTGGGTTGCTGTTTGTTAAAAAGAAGACACTAAAATATTGCAGTTAATTTTCTATTTATCGTGTTAAAAGAGTAAAAGTAAGATTACCATTTTTTATGTATTACTTATAAGGCAGAAAACAAGCAGTTGCCTCTTCAGATGGTAGGAGGCAAGGCCGTAAATCGCTATCTTATAACCAAGATTCTGTTTTGGCAAGAAACACGACAATGTCGAGCATTGACGCTAGGATGGTACGATCAGGTGAGGCAGGCCTGTATGGGCATAACACTCTACTACTACCGACATAATATTTTACTCGTCTAATAATATTTTAATAACTTAAATAAAAAAAATTAGTGTCAGTTACAATAATTCTACTATAAATGGTTAATTGATGGAACTATGGTACCCTTACGGATGGATGTTTAATACTCTTTTACGCGTAAACCATTGTATGGATTAAGTTAAAAATAATAGTAATGTAGTTCATACATTAAACACATGGACTGCAAATAAAAAAGATTTTATATAATCTCGAAGTTCAAACCTGGGAGAATAATAATAATAAAAATCCCTTGACAATTTACACAAATTGAATTTAACCCCAAAGTAAGCAAATGATATACTTGCGCTATGGGTCAACAATTCAAATACCTAGAAATACCTAAAAATATATCAAAATAAATTTATACTAATACATATGAATACTTAAATAGATACCAGATTAAATTTATTACCCGCAAATGCAGACATCTAAAATATGTTCATCACACAAATGTCTGCCCTCGTTGGGAATCGAACCAAGCGTAGTACAGAATAATATAGTACTTAATAGCTGACGTACTTATAACAAATAATTAATTTCGCTTCCTTGAAATCCATATATTGTTGACAAACTAACTCTTAAGTTTATTAGTCTAATTTTAAACGTAATAACTCACAACAAGTATTACAAGAGACCTGTATTTTGTTTAGAAAACGATTAAATACACTGAAACTGTATAAAGCTTACTTCGATTTCGATACTAAATTGTCTAAAGAATAACGCATATTTGGAAAAGCTGAACGGGGTGCATCGCTTTTATATATTTTTTATGGAGCAAAGCACACTATGCCGGGCCACATCGTGGCGGCCACAGTACGCACAGAGGAAAATCAAACCGATATTAATCATGTGAATAGAGGGGATGAAAACATTTTAAGTTTTTACGACAGTTACACAACAGTGCAAGTTGTTGGCGTACAACTACCAGAGGCGTCACTTACTATATTTTCCGATTTTAATGTAGAGTTACACACATATATAGCAGAGTATTTAAGAAGATTAGTAGCTCTTCTTTAGTTGTTCTTTAGTTAACTATTTGGTTTTGAGTAACAAAATCCAACGATATGTTTCAGCGGTCCACTTGAGTGTGATTTCCAATTTTGTGCGCTTCGACCCGACATAATCCGCAACGTCAACAGTAAGCGCTATCCTTTAGAACAATTAATTTTAGGTATTTTTTAAGAAGTAGGTACAAACTCAAAATGTGCTAGACCAATTACTATCAAATTTATTTCAAATCATTTTTAATAAAATATCAAGATTAAACTGCTCTACAGATACTTATGCCTGAACAAAAAATCAAATGCACTCGTCATAATGGTAATTTTTTTTCGTCGATTGAAATTTCAAAACATTGGTACAGTGTAGGTAAATAAGTGAATCTGACAATTCGATTTTTAAATACAAACACTTTAAACATTAATGTATTACATAATAATTCCTAATGAAAAACATGAAATAACCCTTGTCTTCTGCCACAAATTTCGGGCAATAAGTACCAAGGGTGCATCAAAGTGTCATTCAATTAAAAATCTGAAAGCCACATTAATGTGTCAAAAGAATCCAATTCTAAATTCAAACGCCACTACACACATCATCTCCATCCGGCGTCATTAATCGTGTCCCTCCAATTAACACCTTCGCATACTCGCGTTGCTGATTGGCTATTGGTCACTACTTAGAATTTAATGCCAATTTAATTTATGATAATTTATACATTGAAATGACATTAATGTCAATTACCAGTTAGAGATAATGCAGAAACTGATTACGCTCACATTTACTTACAAAATGCGTATGCAATTTTAAATTAGATGCCCAAACTTTTTAAACACAATAATATGGTATGTAAGTAGATACGTAATTTAAAAAATAGCTCAGACCAAACCAAGTAAAATAAATGGCCACAATCTATTTAAGAGTTTCATAAAAATTCTCATACACTTAATTCCTATCTTTCACACCAGTTGAAGACGAAAATGGTATGTAACAGTATGGCAATATTTTACAGTTCCAATACTATTTATTACAAGCTGGCCTGGCGAACGTCGTACCGCTTGATATTGGAAGCTATTGACAGTCTGTATGGGAAATAATAAAATATTGGTTTTCCTAATTCCTGTTTACCAGGTTTTCCATTCGTATAATTATTATCCTGACTATAACTGACACAACAAGAATTATCAAAATTGATCTCTTCGTTCAGGCGTAAATCGATAACCAAGGAAGTATAAGATGTATGTCAACTCGGATTGTTTTTTGAGTAGGTACATACAATATTTGTTACGGTACATTTTAAATGAAACTTTTTTTGTATATTTTGAGGTCAGCTAAAAGGCATATTTACCTGAGTCTTGCTCTCTTACTAGCTCTTGATGTTCGTTAATCTTGATTTACCCGCTTTTAAGTTAACTTAAGTATCTTTACGCCCATAACCCCGAAGGGGTAGGCAGAAATACAAGTAGGGTATATATATATAAATTTTAAAGAAAGAAAAAATTTTCGCCCCAGACAGGATTTGAACCTGTAACAGGTTCAAATCCTGTCTGGGGCGAAATTTTTTCTTTCTTTAAAATTTATATAAATTTATCCCACGCACAGGGCAAGTGCTAAAAAAAATAAAAAAAATAAAAATACGATACAAGTAGGGTACTCACAAATAGCTGAAAACACTTAAGTCCCACATTATAATATGTGGCAAGCTTTATCGCCAAGAGGGCGCATGTTTTATGACGAGCAAATTTTTTTTAATAGAAAATTGGAAAAACATTTTTTTATTGCCGAACTCGGGAATCAAACCTGGACCTCATGAAGTCAAGTCCAACACCTGCACCACTAGAACACAGAGGCGACCACTGAATTAAAATATCAGGTAGGTCCCTACATTTATGCATACATATACCTATTCACACCAAGCCCCTACGGGTTAAGAAGCGAGTAATGAGTACCAAATCTTACGATCCTTGCAGTCCTGCCTGACTACCTCCACATTCCCTTTTCATACAAACACAACGGTTTCGGAGACTCTTAACACAACTCTCAGATAATATCCGAATTTAATTAATTAATAAAGAATTAATTTAATTCAATTTAATTACAGAATGTCATCCTAAGTCTCTCCGATTAACTACGTCCATCGACATTCGCATTGTATATTGGTTTTGTCAATTTTTCAAAGTTATTCTTTTCACATTACCGAAGTAGCGAAGTATACCCTTTCTCATTTCAACTCCAATAATAATAATATTTTTGTCAACATTCGACACTAATATTGCTAAACAAAATAAACCAAACTTATTTCTTAATCAAGCCAATTACTTGCTTGTAATGTAGGTTTTAATATATAAGACTACAGGTAATTAATTATAAGAGTAGTCAACCAATACACTTTAATGGGAATCCACATAAATTACTATTGCAAACGATGTCTTTCAAACCTGCATGATCGTGTCCTCATTAGTAATATGGATTCTGTTCTAACATGATATCATTACCAGTAATATGGATCCCACTCTAACATGATATCATTACCGTTCAATCGGCAATTCCGTATTAGCGACGACTGCGAAATGAATCGCCTTCATTAAAATATAACGAATCATTTTATAACACTTGTTCAGCACAAATTAAAAATTATTTCTTCATTCTAGTTACGTCTTCTATATCATTATTTATTCTTTATTAGAATACACACGTAAATTACCAAAATATTTCCAAAAATGTATTATGATTAATCATTAGAAATTGTGTTTAATGCTTGTTTGTTCCAATTTAATAAATAAACACAATGTTTTTACACTTAATGACATTCGACTCTGTGAACAAACGGTCCGATGTTGGCGATTTCTGCAAGTCCTGGGCTCCATCTCCGGGTCAAGTAAAAAAAAAATGAAAAGGTGTTTTTTTTTAATTCTCTCTTTAGTTTAATTAAATTTTTTAATTTTTTAAATTAATTAATTTTTTAATTTAATTCTTGTAAAACAACCTTGCAAGGAGTTGGATATGTGACCGTTGGATATGTGACTTGCACCTATCACATTGTAGGACTCGGAGTCTTTGGCAAGTCATGGATGCCTTGGTTGTGTCTCTGCCAAACTCTTCGGGGCATATGAACGTGAAGATACTTTTTCTAATAAAATTTGAACCCATGAGAGTACAACACCAGTGATTTGCTACTAAATATCAATCAGTTAAAGATGAAACGTTTTAATTCATATTTTTCACCTATGGACAGTTTTGTAAACCCTTAATAAAATAACCTCATATAATCTATAAAAGCTTCTAAGTACTTCTAAATATATATTCAAAATGTACAAATCTACATCAAGTAACATACAATAAAAGTATAAATCTAAATATAAACCAAATTACATTCCAAAAGCACAGCCTAGAAAATATGACGTCTCAAGAAATGTTAAATTATACTCTTCACGGAAAATAGAGGCTACAATATGAAAGGGAAAAGCATAACCCGAGAATAAAAAACAAAACAATTCACTGAGTGCACCCATACACGGACGCATTGTGACACACGTCACTCGGGTCATGCGATTCAGACGGACAAAACAGCACAAAAACCCCATTGTGTAGTGAATGGGGCGCTTTATACATTATGCGGGAAAACAAATTTTTTTAAGAACATGTTTTCTTTTCTATTTTAAAAATGGAATGTGTTCTGGAACGTGTGAATATTTTTAAGTGTATTGCTGGCGTGTGTTCTTTTTTAATTTGAAATATTGTTTTGTTTCACGTTGCCAGTATCAATTGTATTGATGCAAAACACGCGTTTTCAATACGAGTAATAGAACCTTTTTCTTCAAAATATTTCATTTTTATTCGTATGAATAGAATGTAACCTCAATGGCAGATCTTTTAGAGTTGAAATAAAAATGATTACTGAAACTAAAATGCGTTTTTTCAACATAACATTTAATGTTAATATTGATGAAAATAATTAGAAAATAATAAATACGCAATTGTAATAGAAAAATAGACATATACCTAATGCAAATGTGGATAGCTGTAAGTTCCGGGGGATTCTTTCTTCGTTGCATTCTATTCGTACAAATATAGGTATAGGAAATATTTTGAAGGAAAAGGTTCTATAACACGTTCGACATTTCGCGACCAAATCACTCGTGCTTTATCCAAGAGTAGAGTCGAGTCTTCATAACTGGTTTTGTAAGAAAAATGATAAATGAGACAGCTAGGCAATTCTCTACTTATTACTTGGACCTCGATAGTCTCAAGGGACGTACCATGAAGACATATGTGATATTGGAGGCAAACAAGCAGACAGATTTCCTGATGGTAAGAAATTCAAGATGCCTAGATACACCAAACGTGCGTTGCCAAGCTGAGGCTGGGATGTTAGGCCTTGAGAAAAGTAAGTTTACCAGCTACCTTATCCTCCAACCGGAACTTGTCAACTTCAAGCACTGACGTTATGGCGGCAGTACGGCGGTAATACCAATCCGGACGAGTCGCTGCAAAACTCTACTACCTAGTCAAATGTCATGGTTAGTCATGGGTAAGCCTATGCTCGCCTCATACGAGTTGTCTGACAGGAAGGCAGATGATCTATTCTGCAAATGTGCCCCGACCAACACGGCGGAAAATGTATGAATTCGGTCATTACCTTAGCCTGGGGAATCTAAATCCAAAATACCCTTCTTCTTTGGTTTTGATTGCTATAGTCCGTTCAATTATGTTAAAAAAAATAGGGGCAATTAATATAAAGGAAGGTTAAGTATGTGTGCAAGTTTCCTGACATTTGTCACTTAATGCTCTGCTTACCACGCAAGAGACTTGGCGTGAAAATAAGTAAGTGCATCAGTCCGCAAATGTATCAGTCTTAATAAGTAAAACATGGATACGATAACATAAAAATAAATAGGAAACAGCGGTAACGAATCGAAAACACGAGTAAGGGCGAGGGCTGAGGCGTGGCAATGGTTTCCATTACCACTGACCTGATATCGACAGCTTATAGTGGGGGCTCACGAGCACCGATTGATGTTACTTAGTGTAAAGTAAAGTCATCACTCTCTGACACATTCTCACGCAGTAGAATTTAACCGTCTCGTTAGATGGCGCACAAGTATCTCTGCTGACCAACCGCGAGACTCGGCTTCGATTCCTGACGAAGAAAAAATGTGTGTTGGATTTTAGAACTATTCCTAATAGTAATACAGTAACGATACTGAGACCGACCAAAAAAAAATATCTTTACGCCCATATCCGCGAAGAGGTAGGCAGAGGCACAACCAGGGCACCCACGACTAGCCGAAGACACTAAGTCCCACAATAGGATAGGATAGGTGGCAAGCCTATCGCCAACCGGGCACATATCCAATCCCGAGCAACGTTTTTTTTATTAGAAAATTGGAAAAACCCAATTTTCTTTTTGTTGCCCGAACCCAGGACCTCTTGCAGTCAAATCCAACAACTGAACAGCTAGACCACAGAGGCGATAATTTTTTTATGCGATTGGTACGCACTATACGAACTATGGTACGAGACAATCGTAGGATTTAGACTCTATAGATCAGCAGGAACACGTAAGGTGGTGGATCCCTACGCGGGCAAGTAGTTACACAGCACTCTACCACCAGTGTTTAGCGTAACCTTAACCTTTCTCGCCTCTGCGGTGTAATGGTCCAGCGTCGGACTTGACTTTTTGTGGTCCCGATTTAGAACAACAAAAATAGAGATACTAAGTGTTTTCAATTTTCTAATAAATTTCTTAAAAATGGGCGTGAAGATACTTAGCCTCTCTCAAGATTGGGTCTATCAAATACTAATGCAATTGGTAACTCTAAAATTAAATATTCTAATATGACACACGAATCATTAACATTCATAATTAAAAAAAAATGATTTTTTTAATTAATAAAAAGCACGCTAAAGTGCGCGGCAACGGGTTAAGGTCGATACCATAATATGCTGCTTAAAGACAGAAAATGAAGGCACTGAATCATAATAATAGTAATACAAATCAATTTACTATCAAAACACGTAAACTAAGTACCAAATTTCAAAAACTCTCATTAACAATTTAAATCCCCAAATTAAAGTCAAAAAATTAGATAAACATCTTCAGTTCAAACACGCTTAACCATCTTTAAAGCAAGTAGTCCTTTGCACCCTTCCAAAAAAAAGTAACACTCACTTCCTCTGAACCTTTAAAATTAATGACGTCCCCCGCCACACACGCGCACAAACAAAGGGTATCACTGCCGAAAATATGCAGATGAAGGCCGTCGCTAACAATTTCCTTTTTTTTTATCTTTTTAATTCATTATCTGCACTGCTTGCACCTGCATCTGCCTTTAATTATCTCTTCACTTATTCTTTTTCTGTGGTTTTAATCTTTAGACAATTGTCCTGTAACTGCGTTTCAGACTCATAGTGTTTCTTAATTTGTGTGCACTTTTTAATCCGATGGGGAGTTCATATTAAAATGGCTTGGGTATAGATCGGGTATAGGTACTATTATTGGAAGTCGGTTGAAAACTAAACAATATTAAAAAGTGTAAACGCCCCTCTCAAGGCAAAATTATCGAGGTCATAGACAACTTGTTAATCCTGCGTTTAGTATATACTCGTACATTAAAGTTTGTTCATACTGGTAAACTCGTGCCAACTTGTACATGTACTAAAGTCACAGTACTTCAAGCTTCAACCTTCTATTACAATCATTATCATACTGTAAAACAGACGATATTATGTATCAATTTTACTCTTATTTTATTTATTTTTTGCCGACAAGACAAACACTAAACCGTTAATTGACCGCTCGTTGGTCGAGTGGCTAGCGTACATGCCTAACTACATCGACCAACCGCGAGACTCGGGTTCGATTCCCATTTGTGTAATGAACATTTAGATGTCTGCATTTCCGGGTCTAGGTCTTTATTAAATTTATTCTGGTATCTATTTAAGTATTTCTATGTATTAGGACCGTTGACTAACACCCATAACACAAGCATATAATTTGCTTACTTTGGGGGTAGATTCAGTTTGTGTGATTTGTCCAGGAATATCTTTTATATTTATTTATTTACTAATATAACACATTTTAAAATATGTGGAAATGTTGTCTCAATTATAGACAATAACATTAATTTTACAAGTAACCAAACAATGCATAAGAACAGTAGGTCAGTTTCATTGAATAGCAATTATTAAATATAATAGTAATATAATCTTTAGATCTTATGTACCGGCTCCCCTACCAAACACTGTCATCATGACAGGCAGCACAGAATGCTACTACCCATAAATAAGTAAATGCGGTGTTAAACGGATTTAAATAATCGTTATATTCTAAAAAAAATAGAGTATATAAGTAAAAATAACTTGGCACGGGATTGGATATATGTGCCCGGTTGGCGATAGGTTTGCCATCTATCACATTGTGGGACTTAGTATCTTCGGCTAGTAGTGGGTGCCCTGGTTGTGCCTCTTCTCTTCGGGGATATGGGGACTAGCCGAAAGCACTAAGTCAATGTGATAGGTGGCAAGCCTATCGCCAACCGGGCACATATCCAATCTCGAGCGACATTATTATTATTAGAAATTTCAAAATATACATTTTTAAATTGTCTTGTTGCCCTACCCGGGAATCGAACCCGGGACCTCAAGAAGTCATATCCGACGCCGGACCGCGAGACTAAAGATGCGATGCGAATATTTCATTTACTGAGTTCACAGTTCTACAGTTACTAGTAGTCGCTGTTGGTCGAAATTTGACCATAATAAACTTTGATATCTTGTTGGTAAGAACGCCATCTTCATTTCTCAATACCAACGACTTTGTTTCTAAACTGTATTGTACGCCATCTGTGGTCTGTTATCGTTATCATCAATATATTTGTTTGTGTGTGTCCTATGCTTGGTAGTGTGGGTAATGTTTTATTTATTGATTAAATGTACTTTATAAGCATTAATATTAAAAAATATTGGTGTTCTGCACTTCTCCTACACATAAACTATAAGTATGCCAAATTTCATACTCCTCAGACAGTGCAATTGTCGTATAAAGGGGTTCAAAGTTTTTGCTTCCCGTATTAATATATTGATAAGTACAGATTTAGGTAAATAAGTATTCGAATGGAATCTTAAAATTTCCATATCCCGGTAAATGATTGAGATAAAACTTTGGATGCTTAGTATGTTAATCGGATGACAATGCAAAATTATGATATGGTTTGATAATAAGAACCGGAAGAAGGCCAACGGTACAACTTATTTATTCTCTAACATAATTTCTCACATAATTCTATCGTTTTTTGTTTGTTTGTTCGTTTTATACGTCTTGAAAAGCACTTTTCGAGTCTACTACAAAGGGCTTTTCCAATATAATAGAAGCTTGTCACCTTTTTTTATCAACTTAACTTACTCAAAAACCATATCAAATCTAAAATCAACGACTATAACTTAAAAAAGCAAACTCAGCATAGTGAAAAATATAAGTGCCCCAGTCTGAATAAACTTGGCTAAGTCCTCGAGACAACGAATCTCTTGTCTTATGAAATCTTGAGAGCTCCCAATGACTTGCCTGTTTTCAGGATATCTTTGAATGTATTTTGAGGACCCTTTTACATTTTTCTTGTAACTCTTTTTATTTAAATTAAAAGCTCGTTTTTGAATAATGAGGTTGTTTGTTTCTACATATTGTTTATAGCAAGTTATAGTTGGGTATTTATAGTAGATGCCTAAAGATGCCAAGCAATGAGTCTTAAGTCTATTTCTGCTGCCTCTCTGCCAGGTAGCTCCTAAGAGACGAACACAGGTTAAAATATAGGTCATCACTAGCAAGCTGTACTGCAACTTGCCTGGGTAGGACAAACATCTAAACTTTCACACATAATTATTTTAATATTCAACAATCCTTAAGAAAATTTGCATCAATTTGAAAATTTGCCTCGTTGGTCGAGTGGCTAGCGTACTCGCCTAACTACATCGACCAACCCCGAGGCTTGGGTTCGATTCCCGATGGGGGTAGGCATTTGTGTGATGAACATTTAGATGTCTGCATTTCCGGGTCTGGGTGTTTATTAAAGTTATTCTGATATCTATTTAAGTATTTATATGTAACTAGCTGCGCCCCGCGGTTTCACCCGCGTAAGTCCCAATCCCGCGGGAACTCCGGGATAAAAAGTAGCCTATATGTTATTCTGGGTCTTCAGCTACCTACATACCAAATTTCATCGTAATCGGCTTTGTAGTTTTTGCGTGAAAGAGTAACAAACATCCATACATACAAACTTTCGCATATATAATATTAATAGGATTAGTGTGGATTATTAAATTGAGAACGTAAATACAATTTAGATAAAAAATGTCGCGCTGAAAAAGACGTTTTTATTAAGTTTGTTATTTTCCTAGCTAGGGAGCTCCGATAAATGCGTGCGATCGCTGTAAATTACACTCCTATGAAAAAGGCGCGTGCTTACCGCCGCAACTGCGATGTCCCTATATTTTAAACCTGTAATATCTCCGAAACTAATCGTTTAATATAGATACTGTAAGGGACTGTATTGTTCTATATTAAATGTAAAACTTATTTAAGATACTTAATTAGATAAGGAATAATGCTTTAAATCGCTTCGTAAATAAGTCATTATTTTTCGTAAAAAGTAAAGGATAAAAATTGGTTATTGTAAGTTATCCCTAAGAGATAAACATATGCCATCGCGAACTTTTTTATAGATCTTTTTAAGGTTAACAATACTTAGTACATTATTTTGATCTATCTCGTAGAGTTCAGCCAGCGTTTGCAATGCAAGCGCAAAAAAATATGTTTATTTGAGACTTCGCATTAGAAATCTTGTAATTATCAGTGGTTCTCTAATATATGAAGCATGCTATTATACATATAAACCTTCCTCTTGAATCACTCTACCTATTGAAAAAACCGCATCAAAATCCGTTGCGTAGTTTTAAAGATATAAGCATACATACATATTGACAGACGAGGAAAGTGACTTTGCTTTATACTATGTATAGATAGTATCGTTGACTAACACCCATAACACAAGCATATAATTTGCTTACTTTGGGGTTAGATTCAATTTGTTTGATTTGTCCAGGTGTATTTATTTATTTATTTACATTAAGCTTTGTTTATCGTTTACGATAAAAAAAATATTTCACATTTTTTTCATACTTTTGTTGAGTTTTTTACTAGACGGTAGAAATTTGCGATATGTGCGCCTAATATTGAAAATCACTAGCAGAACAAGCGACTTCTAATAGAAATTTATTTACGGTCGATATTAATAAACTGTATAAGATCTAGATCTAGATCAGTTACTAGACAACAACTTCTATTTTTCTATAATTAACACAAATATCTTAGCAACAAAATCTTAGACGGCCTATCTCTATCTGTAGATAGATTATCAATATTGACCGTTGGTTAAAATTTAATTTACTTAATTACATCAATTATATAATTATACAATTTTAGCTGTGAGCAATCAGCTAACAAGCACATGGGTATCCTAATGCTAAAAGACAACCGTGACCTATAGACACCATAGATATTATAGGTGCGCCGCTGTCTTGCGGCTGGGATCTTAGACCAATTATGAATCCTCCACACCGAAACATGATACTGTCATTATGGCGACAGGAAATGCTAAGGTGGTGGATCTCTGCGCGACCAAGTGGCGGCACAGTACTCTACCACTAGCAGATAGGTCATCCTATCTAACATGTGCTTGCCTTGTACGAGCTTGCCCAGCAGCAAGGAACTTGGTCCACTCTACTCAGTAGACCTGAACAAACGCGGGGAAATTTTATCTGAAACTGTATACAAAATAGGTTCTGACTAAAACACTAAAATCTGATGAGGTAAATGTATTGAATAAATAAAATAATATTTTAGGTGTACACAAAAAAAAATTGTGTGTTTTGGATATACTATTGTGCATGACTGCCTGCATACGTTGTGTGTGTCTGTTTTATAAGCCTGAGTGCGTACGTGCTTCCATGTATACGTATATGTGTCTACGTGCACACGTGGTGTATGCCTGGTTTAGTACATGTATGCGTGTGCGTAAGTGTGGATGTGTGTGTCTGTCACTCATTACTTATCTTTCTAGGGAATAGGGTGAAAAATAATTATGAGTATTTTTCTCGATGAAAATGCCAATAAGTCTAAGCCAAGAATCAATATAAGTATTGGGTACATTGGTAACAAGTTTATTTCATTAGTCGCCGTCTAACCTGACTGCACTCCAATCTCTTTGCCTGCGGCTTATTCGCATTTGCTTATTACTTCCTGAGACTGCGGGGAAAAAAGTTATCAGTTGGATCAGAGATATCATTTCCTTAACACAGAATATATTGATAAATTCATATTTTATTAAGTGGTAGGTATTAAATATGTCTTCTATGTATGTACTTATAATAAAATTGTAGAAAAGTGATTTCTGTACATTAAAGATTTTAAAAAATGGCGCAGGCGACTAAAAAGGGCAGTGGCGCACATTTTTAGTATTTTTATTGTTTTGTCTATCTTTAGACACATTTCTGTTTGTCTATTCCCGATCGCAATTCACGCCGAATTTACTGAATTGATCGTTACGAAAGTCAGTAAGTAGGTAGTCTATGTTTTGAGGAATTTTATACGATACTTTTAAAAAGGTAAAGTTATTGTTACTAATAAAACTTTATCGGAGTCTGAATAAATGACTAATAAGAATAACTCGTAAATCAGATTAAATAAATATTGTTATTAGTAATAAACGATAACCCGTAAGTTGTTAAACAAAACAATCATCCAACGCCATACGGAAGCTAGATTGGTTAAGAGAGAGATGTGTGGGTAAGTAAGTTAACAAGCAAAAAGAATTTCGTATTGCGTTTTTTGCCTTTCTAGGGTTACGTAATATTTTGCGTTATTTATCTCTACGAAAATAACAAAAAAAGGAAGATATTCATCAAGTTCAATAAATAAATAAATAAATAGCCCTCAAAAGTTGTAATTTCAGCATTGGAAGTTAAGTGTTCGCCGATATCATTAGAGCCGAGTTTTTGCCAGTGTTTCAAAATGTTCAGTTTGAATCTATGTAAATGCCATGAACACTGTATCGCATGCTACATGCGTTTATCAAAGATAGCCGGGGGCGTGAGGGGTGGGGGCTCGCAATTAAAATTATAATTTTTGGCAAACGCTTCTGCCCCTTTTGACATGTATTATATTTTTGACTTGTCCCGTCGACTGACAAGGTGGAGACACACTGAGAATTTCTCTACTTATATAAAGATCTAATTATAGATAATTAATAATGTATTTTAATAATAATGCATTTCCAGATCAAATCGTTTGAGTCTATGGGTAGTGTTACTAATCTCTGAAACCGGCTTGTTTCTTCTGTGAAGAGAATACTGAACGTGTAGGCAGCTAGATTGTAGGAGTATTGTAGGAGTCGTTAACATTTGAAAATCGACAATACGTTACAAATAAGGAACAGAATTAAAACTTAGCCTAGTTAATAAAATATTTAATTACACTCAAGGGCGTGCACAGATATTTTAGACAAGGTAGGCATAGGAATTATAGCTTTATTTTTATTACATTGAAAGGCAAACAAGCAGACGGATTTCCTGATGTTAAGAAATTCTCGCCGCCTAGAGACATCAAAGGTGGTAATGGTGCGTTGCCAACCTAAGGCCGGGATGTTACGCCTCGAGCAAAAGTACGTTTACCGGCTACCTTACCCTCCGAACTGGAACACGTCACGACGCTATGGCGGCAGGAATAGGTAAGGCGGTGGTACCAATCCGGGCAATTCGCTGCGAAACTCTACCACCTAGTCAGATGTCACGGTGTTAGTGACGGTGAGCCTATACTCGCCTTTTACGAGCTGCCTGTCAAGGAAGGCAAATGGTCTATTCTACAAAGGAGCCGGGACCAACACGGGTGAACTAAACGAAACTTACCAATTCCAGGAACTCAGTTTAGTTTTGCATCTTACCTTTATCACGAAATGTTATTTGCTTCACATGCCACATAATTGTTGATATTAACAATAATTATCAAAATTGTTATTAAATATAAATATTTAAAATTTGCTTAAATTTAACTCAACATGTATATATATTTTTCGTATTTTTGGGTATTCATTCACTTATCATGTTTTTCTTATACATGACTTATTAAATTTCACACATACAGAGGTTGTAAAGGCACATCTAGTTTGTGCTGTTGGGCTAACTTTTTGGCTTTACTAATAAAAGATAAATGTTATCCATATTAACTAAAGGAAATACAAAAATTTTTGAACTGATTATACGAGTATGTTCCAGTTTTTTTTTCAGAGGGCGGTTTAATATTATGACCCAAAACTCACCTGGATTAAAATTATGTTACAGAGAATATGGAAGTATAACAAGCTATTAGCAGCATATTTATTTACACTTATAGTAAAAACGCCCAAATAGTAGTTTTCTGAAGATACTGTTTTAGGTAAAAAATAAATTCCAGTCTAATAAATCTTCTTAACATATATAAATCTCGTGTCACAATGTTTGTCCTCAATGGACTCCTAAACCACTTAACCGATTACAATAAAATTCGCACACCATGTACAGTTCGATCTAACTTGAGAGATAGGATAGTTTAAATCTCAAATTATAGTCGCAAATTTAATTTACTGCTAATTATTTATCTGTTATTATTTGACAGTCACAATTATCTGTTAACTCCAAATGATTCTAACAGATGTCGATACCTTTCGACTGGGTTGAGTAAGTAATCAATAGATATCGCTGCTTTGGTAAATCTACGAACGTGTCATATTGTTTACTATAATGTAATATAACAAAAACTTTAGCCACAGCAACTCGTGGCCGGGTCAGCTAGTAAATGTAATAAATTAGTAGTAAAGTAAGTGAGTAGGCGTATTCAAACACAACATTTTATATTTAATTTTTTGTAGTTTACATTTAGCTGCTAGTTTTTGATAGGTTTATAACAAACTGAAGTATATGGTTCTCACTTAAAATAAAGGTAAAATATGTTACCTCACAAAAGCGTAAATATCTTCAACTGATGTGAAATCTAAGAATCTCCATATTATGCTTCATCAAGCGACGTTTATCATAAGTGCTGTTCTAAGACACAAAAGTAACAGTGAGCAAAAAAAATGTAGAGCTCGGTGTACAAACTTGAAGTAGACTTCCAAAAATACGTATCTCCTTGATTCGGAGGCCCCGATGTCATTGTGCCGGCGGAGTGCACCGTGCACCCTTACGATATTTAAATATTCATTTTGACTCTTTAATTATACTTGGTGCATGTGAATCTTTCGTTTCGAGTTTTCTGTTTGTGCATTAAACATGTACCCTTAAATATTTCTTATCTTTTGATGTTGGGAAAAGTATTATTTGTCTAACACTAACTGTTACATGTGGTTTCACTGGTACTTTGGTTGAATTTGGAGTCATTTTTTAAACTATCAAAGAAGGTCCTGAACTCGACTTTGTTTGTTTTAGCTACCTTAGAACATTATACTAAAAAAAAACAATTATTTTAAAGTGACTTTAAATTGGCGGAGATTATTAGTTCGACGGTTTTTTGGGTTGTTTGTTACACGATTGTTCGGTGAGTAACGCATAATTTTTGAATATATATTGTTTTGGGGAATGAGATCATGATTCCGATGTTATTACATTAAAATTAGTTCGCTATCCAACCATTTTTATTTATAACATTGGAAGGCAAATGCCAAGGTATATAGGTACAACAAAATATTGTTAAAATCTCGGATTCAATTCAAACTGTTACTAACCTAAACCTGTCCGTTTAGGCTAAAAAAACCGTTTGGGCTATTTTCTTATAATCCCAAAATTTAAAAAAAAAGTCAACAGCTCTGAAAAAATCTGTCTGTAATGTAGCAGATCGAAATTGGTCCATCAGTTAAAAAAAATAAGACACCACAAAAAGACACACATAAACACAGACATATCAAACATATAACACCGCTTTTCCGTCGGGGCTTAACAAACTGGTACAAAACTAAGTAATCCTTTTTAGAATAAATATGTCGAAGGTGGTGTCAAGACTCTCCGAAACCGTCGTGTTTGTATAAAAAGGAATGTGAAGGAAGCAAGGCAGGTTTGTCAGGACCGCATTCGATATTCTCTCTCTACCCTGTAAGGGACAAGGCATGAAGATATGTATGTACGTAGAGACACGTAGAATAAATGTTCCTTTGAAAAATGGTAAATGTATTAATTATGTTACTAAGTTAACTGATGATGACGTGATAACAAAATGTTAAAACAAAGTATATTTATTACAAAGTTATTTAAAAAGTGTGTAATTTAAACACAATAGAGAGATTCACCAAGTACCGACTAAAACTTAAGTACACTATTCTTATTCGCTATTTCTCGTCAAATTGAGTTCACAGGATGGAAGGATGAAGACAGCGCTAAATTGATTACCTGTAAAATTTCTAAGCGGCTGACTACTTATATGCACCTTGCAATCTCAGTCGCTTAGGGCAATTCAATTTTATATGTTCGTAAAGGTTTTCACATATATTTTATGTTATGTAGACTACCTGCTCTGGTAGTGTTAGTTTTGGTGTTGGTAGGTGATGGTTGGTTGGTTGGTGTTGGTTGTGTTGGTGATGGTTGGTTGGTTGTTTGTCCACTGGGAAAGGCTGACTATTTGCTTTTCTGTTAGCAGTTCCTAAGAGGCGATTATGGGTTAAGTGGGTCACTAACAACGAGAACGCTGGTGGAAGACTGAAAAATCTACTGGTTAATATAGAAGTCTACTGGCTTCTTTATCATCCGGACCGAAACGCAACCTTGTCATTATGGCGGCAGGAATAGGTTAGACGATGAGTCCCAATCCAAGCAAGTTGCTGGATGGCACACTACTTCCAGTCGTCTTCTAGATAATGACCCATTTAACCATTCTCACCTTTTAAGAGTTATCAGGTAGACAGATAGTATATTCTACTCAAACTCTTTATTTTTACCCGGACCTGGACCAACTTGAAGAAAAGAGTTTAGTTATCTAGCAAACATTACTAGAAAATATCAAATACTAGCCGAACCGGCGAACTTTGCGATTTATATTTTCAGCTACTAACCGTTTGTATAGATTAAAGCATTGTTTTTCCCATTTCCTATGTAATTTTCATGGTTTTTTCTTTATAAAGGCTCGTATCACAATAACTAATTCACATAAAAAGGTATTAATTGTTTTATTACATTACATAATTATTTTTTTGTATGAAAAGATACAAGTGACTTTAATATACCACGTTTAATTAAAAAAGTAACTGTCGGTCGCGGCTTATTAACACCCACTTTGTTAACTTGAATAGTTCTCCTACCAGGAGTTTTTGAAATATGGGGCTAAAACAATGACTAAAACATGCTACTATGTTCTATTATCCAAAATCTTTTAACTAAACATACATACATACACACTTTTTAATAAATTTAGTAAAAATTATTTTAAAAGTCCGCATTGATAAATTTCCCGCCATGCCAACGTAAAGACAAGCCAGACGCGGTTGGAAAACAAAATCAAACAAACGAATGTTCAAATAAAGCCAGATGTACCCTCGCCAAATCGACTCAGCATACATTCTCATACTTATTTAAGCCAACCTGGTTCAGCCATACGCTCATTCAATTTTCTAACCCATTTACGTCTCAGACGAGCGCGGAAAAAATAAATTTTCCATTTTCAACCGTAGATTTTCCACGATATAATTTCATAAGCATTGCGTGTGTTCGTTTTGCCCAGTTCTCCTCTTTGAATTGATTAGGTCGAGTTCATATTGAGTTATGAATGGAGTTTGCGATGTTTTATGCAATTTTTTGCAATACCAATGAATCGGTTTTCCAATATAAACGTCCTAATATACCTTTTGCTTATAGGTATGAGAAATGAATGAATTGCTTTTTCTAATTCATTGAATTAATTGATTCGTATTCAAGACGGGTTTTGTTAGACGACAAGTACCGGAGTTATTGGGAAATAATTAGAGATTAAAAGCAAGAAGTTGTATTGAATAAAAAATATTTAATTGTAGTTGACAAAACTAAAAAAAATTAATGCTTTCCCATCTTGGTTCACGTCTCTTGTGTAGACTAGACTATCTGTCTATAAGCCAGGCAGCTGACACTACCTGTCAAGATCACTGGTAGGTAATAGTTTCGTGCTGTTACTGGTCTGCCTTATCTATTTCTGCCGTCATAATGACAGTGTCATTTTCCGGTCCGAAGGATAGGGTCCGAGGTATTGGCCTAACACCTCGGCCAGAAGATAGAGACACACCATTAACATCTATGGTGTCTATAGGCCACGGTTATTTCTCACCATCAAGAGAGTCGCGTGCTTAGGCGCTGACCTTTACATAAAAAAGTATTATATTTAACATCACCTTTAACGCCAAGAATGTGCCTTAAAGAATGATTTATCAAGAATGTGCCTGTGGTGAAATAATAACATAGCAATTAGACACCATAGATATAACTTGTGCATCGCAATCTATTGCTATAATTCGGCACGGAACAATATAATAGCGAGCACTGACACCACGGGTAAGGATAAGTAAGGTTGGTGGTAACAACTACTAATCTACTTCACCTAAGTAGTTATTGCTAATAGCACAAGTGGATACGTAACCTAAATTACGATATCACTACATAGTATAAAACAATGTCGCATCTGTCTTTGTGTCCCTACGTCCCTATGTACCTTTGTATGCTTAAATCTTTAAAACTACTCAACGGATTTTGTGTGAAAGTGATTAAAAAGGAAGGTAAATATGTATAGGTATTTCACAGCCGTGCGAAGCCAGGACGGGCTGTTAGATATATATAATATGTACAATACACATTACATTTCGCGCGATAGGGTTGTCACATACCGATACCAATATTACCATAATAAAGTTCCACAAACCCCAGTTATTCTCATTTGAAATTCTGTTTAATAAAATATAGGCTAATTTAAATATCTTCACAAGACGGAAACAAAAATAAGTAACAAAGTAAAGTCTAGACTTATTTCTCGATACGTCTCGAGACATCGACAGATCTTTCATTAGTCCCCCACATGTGAAGGAAATCTTTGATGTAGACATCGTTAGTGCCGCCGCAGATAAGAGCTTACCGATCGTTATCATTTTATGAATATTCGTTCCTTTAAGTAAATCACACAAAGCTTTTTGACTTTTCATTTATGATGAAGTACAGTTTATTTTTGTAAGTATACAAAAAGTTATTTAATGTTCTATTTTAATATTTTCATGGTCTATCTGTTGCCTGCATCTTCGTCCGCGTTCTAAGATTAATAAACTCATATAAGAACCCATTGAGGTAAAAGAAATGTAAAAAAATATCTCATCTATCGCTTCTGTGGTAAAACACTCTGATGTTGGACTTGAATTCATAAAGTTCCGGATTCGATACCCGGGTCGGGCAATAAAACAAAAAATGTCATTTACAATTTTCTTATAAAAAAAACGTTGCCGAGATTTGACATGTGCCGATGGGATTGCAACTTATTACGTTGTGACTTGTGATCTTCGGTTAGTTGTGGGTAACCTGGTCGCTCCTTTGCCTATCTCTTTGAGGATATGTATAAAAAAACTTTTTAAAAAATACATTCTGAATGAATGAATTTATGACTAGACAAGCACTGGTGATACCAAAAGACAATAGATTCTAAAGGTATTCTTATTATTGTGTTATATATAGATGTCTTATTTTATTAGCTAGTGGTTGATAAAAGTTCAATCAAAATTCGTTTCTGAAGATACAGATAACTACACTCGGCTTCGCTTTTTAAGATTATCTTGGTATCCTACAAAAACCTGTTATCGATATCGGAACAAAAAGTAGCCCATGTTCTTATCTAAGGTATGATCTATTTCTGTACAAAATTTCATTAAAATCAGTTTATTCATTTTAACGTGAAAACATATTATAAATACAAACATACACGCAGTAGCAATTATAGCATAATAGTGAGAACGAAAGCAAAATGTACCATGTTCTCATTATTTAAAAATATTTAAACGTAATAAACAATGTACTATATAACTTAAGGAATACTGGACGGACATAAGATGATAAAGTTCGGGAAAAGTATAACACAACTTAAGACGCTGTCTTCATTAGCGGGAAGAAAAGTGATGTCACTCCGTTGTGACACAGCATGCGAGGGAGGTCTGTTCCCCCCGACGGTCTCTCCGCAACTGAACGCGGTTAAACACCCCAGGCCCATTCCCGAAGGGGGGTGGACAGCTTTCTCTTTCATTTTTCCTTCACTCCACGGCTCATCCAGTTACATCGTTCTTATGTTTTATTTTTAATTAAAGCGTACGCAAGTCGGCGGTAGATCTTGCCCCCTAGGGGGTGGGGTACATACGCGGTGGGTGTTGATGATTTTTCAATGGGGAGAAAGAGTTCCCTCATTTTCTTAAGAGAAAATTACGTTTTGTTTTCGAGTAGTCGAAGTCTGTCGTAATCGCTTTTGTTTTGTGGAAGTTATTCGTCGCCCTCGTACGTGTAGACTGGGGCTAATGTGACTGGGAGTTTGAAGTTTTTGACTTAAACATTGGAGGACTATTCTTTAGTAATAGTAAATGTCTACGTTAATAATAGTTTAGATTGTATAGTACAGGTTGTTTAAAAAGGGTCAAATGTTTTAGGGAGCTTTTTAACGAAATAAAAAACGGGTTATACCTACGACAATGCAAATTTATAAACATTAATTTTAAAAATATGTGTTTTCTATCTACATCTATTTATTGATAAAAATGTCTCCTAGAATAGTATTCTATAAGAACATAGCATTATACGGTAATCTGGGGCTAAGTTTTTTTTGAGGGAATTTCAGATTCGGTTACCGGGTCGGGCAACTTAAATTATGTGTTTTCAATTTTCTGATGAAAAGGAAGACCGGGACTGGGTAAATGGCCTGTTGGCGATAGGTTTTATATACCTTCGGTTAATTGTAGGTTGTATATAAAATTTTAATTTATTAACTCGTTGTTAATTCGGATAAATACTTACAGATGAAATTTCAATCAAAGTAGTTCAAGTTTTCAAAATTGTAAGCGTATGTGTATGTACCTATATACTGATGTTAAAAAAAGTAGAATATGAGTTTGAGTGTGCCGATTACGCTAACCCATTGTAAAAACCAACGAACGAACCATTGACTATATCATATCAAAATCAAGTGGTTCCTATGAAAAAAAGTAAAAATTCTAAAGCCAGGTGGAGAAGCAACAGACAGAAACAGTAATGACAGTTTTTATACATTCTATGGCACAGTTTTTAAAAGTTACAGCCTACAATCTTATAGTAGGTACTGTGTAGGTCTCGATGGAACCATGGAGAATTAATATTTTTTTGCACACAAACTATATATTTACTGGCTCACTAAACTACTTATTTAAGTCATTTAAGTACAAAAGTTGAGTATTTTAGTCAATTTCCCTGAGATCTCATCATTAATCTAAAACTTAGTAGAACCACCTCGGAAGAACTCTCACTAAAAAAAAGATAGTTTCCCAGAAGACGATGAAATCAATTGGCATACATAAAACATATAACATTCGAACATATGACGAACCTTTTTTCGTCAGTGATAAATAAATAGCATTAAACCTTTTCTATAACTTCAACTATCAAATGCATGCTAAAATTGAAAACTCGACTATAGTTTATATATTGATGAATCAGAATAGGAATCAGAAAAAAACTTTATTCGCATAAGCCTCACAAGTGGTTATGAGCGTCGACATTTTTTTAAACTACACGGGATCGGAATCGCGCCCACACACTGAGAAGATCCGGCGAAAGAAACAAATAACAAAGTGCATTCGAATGATCACAAAATTAAAACTTTGTGTGTTAGTTGATGATATCCTATTAATTAATAATATTATAAATGCGAAAGTTTGTATGTTCGTTTGTTTGTTACTCCTTTACGCAAATACTGCTGAACCGATATTCATGAAATCTGGCCCACACATAGAGGTTAACTTGGATTAACACATAGGGTAGTTTCAGTTCATAGGACCATTAACATGCGGGCAACGCCGCGGGCAATAGCTAGTAATTCATAATTCATAAACTATTCCACCCAATAAAGTTACAAAAAAATTATAGCTCCCCAAATTACACACATCATATTAAACCGGTCTCAGAAGTTAATGTAATGAAAAACAAAAAGGGCCAAGAAAAGGGTGCGGTAAGTCCGCCGAAAAACGGGAATTTGTAAGAAGTTGCCACCCCATCCACCCGGGGGGGCTCCCCCGCGTGTGCGAAAATAAATTGCCAAGAATAATAATTATAATGAAAGCGAAAGAACGTATAAATTAGTGGGGACTCTTCTAGATGCGAGTCTTATGTGTTTGGTATCAAACTTCTTTAAATTAAAATTGAATTTTAATAAAAACGACTATCTTTGTTTATTTATTCAGTTGTGAACAATTTTATTATCACCCCAATGGAAAACATGGGTTGTACGAGTTTGACGATTGTCTATTTATGAGTGTCTGCGGCATTATATCTTTTAAACGGAGGTACTGATTTCGATGCGGTTTTTTTTATATACAGAGGTTAGCGAACAAACACATGCTCTCCTGATGGGAAGAGATAGCCGTGGCCAATTGTTTAATTAATTTTATTTGTTGTTTGACAGCTGACGTGATCGCGTTGGTTTAAGAAAGGTACATTAAATAAAGGGTCGCTTTGTAGGAGGTTATTGTTTTCTCTTAATTTAAGGATTATAACGTAACTAGAAAGCAAACAAACATGTAGATTTCTATAAACGCCAAAGACGGTATTGCCGCGTTGCCAACGCTAAAATGTCGAGCCACGATAGTGGTAGACTCTGAGACTGTAGCAACCGGACCCTAGTCAAAGTCACGATGTTGAAGACTTAAAAACCGATTTTTACGACAGACATACGGACAAAAGAAACACGACAACTGCATCAAAGGGTTCAAAAGAATTGTGTGAATTATGCCGTTGAATGATGGGACTTACAAAATATCACCATTGGGCACCATGGGTAAAATGTAACGCAGTGTAATGTTCGCAGGGGGTGTAAGGGTGACCACCAACTACTATTTTCAGGCTTTTTCTTTGTTTGTTTCATACAATATTGCCTCTTATTGTCATTGTCATTTAGCAGTCTATGATTGGAATTGAGCCATAGTTATGTCTCTTTCTACAGGTCTCGGCCGTCAGTTATACGGGAACGAAGATATTTTTACACGATTTTTATTAGCTTCACCTGTATGTTTGTAACCGACTTCTTTGGGCGCGATTTTGACCCACTTTAAACAGCCAGATTTCGTTCAAACTTTGTAGATTTATTGAGAACCGATGACAATATAGTCTAGTCGAGAAGTGAGTTTTCCGCGAAAAATCGATCCGATTCTCTTAAAAATATGGCGATTGGTGCATTGGATTCAGAATTTAATTCTGAGAAACAGGATTTTTTTAATTTATCTGACGTTAAAAATTGCATTTGTTATAAACAAAAAACGAAGAGAGAAAAAGGTAGCCTCCATTTTGTAGTTATAACTTCAAAAATATTAAAAATATCTGAAATTTGAAAAAAGATCCTAAAAGAAGAGAAAATTTCAGTAAAATAAGTCTCGACTCCCGGAGTTGTAGCTCCATTATATCTTATACCTTTAAACGAGCAATTCTTGTATATATATATATATGTATGATAGTTAATATGAAATTTAGTATATAGGGGGTTTCGGGGGCGATAAATCGATCTAGCTAGGAATCATTTTTAGAAAATGTCATATTCGTGTTTTATTGTTGTTGTTAAGTAACGAAGTCCGTTGTTAAGTAACGAAGTCAATGATTGTTTGCTTTGAGGTTAGACTTTTTAAATTTTCGTACTTAAATATAATTTCCAAAAAACACAATTTATAAAAAAACAAAAAAAAAATTCCGAGCAAAGCTCGGTCATCCAGGTACTACAATATTAATTTAACGTTGAAAATTGGGCTCCGCGTGGCCGTTTCGGTGCCTAGACGTTGCAGCTAAGCAAAGGATGCAACACAAAATATTTTTTTTATAACATTCAATATTAATTTAAAAATCTGAATTAATTATAGTGTCATCTAGACACTTGAAGGATTATAGCCTCGCCAAAAAAAATTATTTTAGCTTGATTTTTGTTTAAGTTATTCAATTGTTAATTAACAAATTTTTCGTAGACTTGGGTTTTTATAAAATCTCTTATAAAAGTTTAAAAAATGTGTCTATAATTTTTTTTTCTCTTAGGAGCTCTTGTTATATAAATAATGAACACGACCGCGTAGTAAAAGTTTATAAAAGTTTTTTCATTTGTTTATAATGATTTAAAAAAAATGAAAAACACGCTTTTTATAGAAAACCGAACTAAAAAATAGAAAATAAATTTTAAGGAATTTAAATTAAGAAAATAGTGTTAAAAATTTTAATGAATATAAATTAATAATAGTGTGAATAAAAAAAAAATTTTATTTTAAAAAAAGCGTGGGGTGCTTTTTAAGATATTATCGAAATGATAATCACTCTACTCATAACTGTCACATAAAATTTTTATAACTATTGACACCATGCACCCCACGCTTTTTTTTAAAATAAAATATTTTTTTTATTCATACTATTATTAATTTATATTCATTGAAATTATTAACACTATTTTCTTAATTTAAATTTATTAATTTTTTTTTTAGTTCGGTTTTCTATAAAAAGCGTGTTTTTTAGTTTTTTTTTAAACTATTATTTATTTTTAATAAGGCAGTATCATTCAAGATGGATGGCTAACGCTTAACAAATATGGCAGATGGCTGGAAAGCTTCATCTCTCGCTGATGATAATCCATTTAAACTATTGAGGATTTGAATTACGCTGGAAATTTTTTAATCCCTTTGTTTTCAATTATATATACATGCTTAGTAAGTTCCATATCTACACAACAGTATGAGTTCTATTGATCTATTTAGTAGGTAGTAGAGTATTGCAGCGACTCGCCCGGATTGGTACCACCGCTCTACCTATTCCTGCCACCATAACGTCAGTGCTTGTCGTTGACGTGTTACGATTAGAAGCATAAGGTAGCCGGTAAACTTAATTCGGGGCCTAATATCCCGGCCTCAGGTTGGCAAGGCACAATTACCAATTTTAGTGTCTTTAGGTGACGTAAATTCTTACCATTAGGAAATTCGTCTCTAATTATTGCATTACCACATCGCGGTTTGATAAAAAGGTGTTTTAAAAGATAGCTAATATTTTCAAAACGATCCCGAATAAATTTTATAAACATCCTACTTAAGTGGTTTCAAGTTATACTTATCTATATACCTATATAAAAGAAAGTGGTGTTAGTTACACTATTTATAACTCAAGAACGGCTACACCGATTAGGCTGAAAATTGGTAGGGAGGTAACTTAAAACCGGGAGAAGGACATAGGTTACTTTTTATCCTGTTCAATTGTGAGGAAACTGGGAAAAACAACATTTTAATTTTTCCCATACAAACTGAACGGGCGGAACGAAGTTCGCGGGAACAGCTAGTTAATGAATAAACTTTCATTCATATGTCAGATCATGATGAAACGCATATGGGCCCACCTCAATATCATGACCTTTTAAACGAGAATCATCGATATCGGAACGTCATTGGCTGAATAAATGCGTAACAAAATTAATAAGCTCTTCTTTTTTGGTTCGGTTTAAAATCTATTTTCGCACTATAGTGTTTAGTTATAGATGAAGTTCTAATTTTAGATTGACTAAAGACAAGCTGGCGTGTGACTTTCATCGTAATATGTTAACTAACTCGTTTGTAGCAATAGTGAAGATCTTGCGAAATGGAGAATAACAGGAAAGCGGACCCTGATTTGTCACGTTTAATGGCGTATGTTTATGTTAATTATATAAACAATTGTATGTGTGTGTATACGTGTGTGTGTGCGTGTGTATGTGCGTTTTTTCGTTCTAAAGCAGACGTGATCGAGATGCTTCTTTGTTTTGTCGTAGGCTTTTGCCAATTTGTTAATTATGGTGTTATTTTGATTACGTAAAAAAATGTATATATAACTTGACATTAAAAGAAGTCAAAGATTTTTATTTTTAATTTGTAATCCTGACCACTTCTAGCTTTCAACAAAGAAGCCTTTGATGTACTCAATCATTTTCTCAAACGTGTATAAATATGCAAATTAGTTTTCTTTTTTTTATAAAAAGCCATCTGTTACTCAAGAAAAATAATCCAACATTTAACTCATTGTAATAATACAAGATACCTTCACGCAAAATGCTTTGTGGGGTAGGCGGAGAGTTACAAGCGCCAAATGTCATGATTTCTACAAACATGCCTAAGTTTCTGACTCATTTCATGAAAAAAGTATCTCCACTCCCGTATCCTCGATGAGTTAGGCAGAGGTACAATCAGGTTTTCCAAAACTACCTAAAGAAACTAAGTTCCACAATGTGATAGATGGCTATCTCTTTGCCAACTGGGTGTAAATCTAGGGCAACGGTGTTTTTCAGAAAAATTAAAAACCACGTTTTCGTTCGATTGCCCCGACACACCGGACAACACACAACAAACACACCGGATCTGCAGTCTCTTGATACCAACCTCTAGCTCGTGAAATGTGAACATAGAACTGGAATGGCAAAAGGTATAATATTTTATTTTCATAAAAGTCGCTATATGCATAACATCCAATTTTACAATCTATATCAAATGTTAACTTTAAATACGTCCTATACATGTCAATGTATTAAAAAAAAACGTAAAAATTCCATCTACATTAAATTAGATAGTACCTGATATAAATGCTTAATGGAGCGAACATAACGCTCTGATTAGGCCTACTCTCCTCTAATCAATATTTTAAATGATTACTTTTATGCAAATTTGTCATAATTGTTTAAGATCTTATAATGAAACAGATTTTAATTTAGTTGACCAATAAAATAAAACTAATTTAAAATACACCGTGTAAAATAAATTCTACCTAAATTAAATCATAACATTGCTGGTGTCAGTGCGTGACGGAGCGTACATGATATTCTGATTTGGCCCACTCTCCCCTCATTAGTGCGGCGCTGCGCCACTAATGGACATTCCTGACCGTTTCACACTTTCATCGGAAAAGCCTTTGACGTAAGTCTCGTTATTTGTGTCAAAGGCGTAAAGGACTGTACAATTGAGTTTTCCCGTTCAGAGTACAGTGAGCTAATGAAATAGGTCAAAGGAAAATTCAACTGTACTTCAAATTAGTCATCAGCGTCAATAGCTTTGATCTTGTGGGTAATAAAGTTTTTTTTTATTACATAGACTAAAAGAAAAGCAGACCACTTGAGCCGCTGTAAGGAAAGACCACTGTAAGCGCTTATAATAATGTTGCTGAGCTGTCTTTCAAAATTACCAAAACTGTTGTTTTTTAAATGTCATTGATAAAAAATGTAGTCCCATCGTCGGATTAATGACGCTCATTTAATCAAAACAGTTGGTAGAATTTTGGAATCATTGCCGGGATTGCTACCACAACCATGTCCATTTCTGGCAAAGTTAGCGCTAACAATTTTTATTTTTCGGTCTTTAAAGTATATTAGAGAAAGGTTACATGTCTTAGGTTAACACCTCACCCTAAACTGATTATTGGGCTTATACAACAGTGTTCTTTTCATCGGGATATCTGTCTGCTTGTATACCTTCCTACGATACGAAACTAAAAAAAGTTTTCATTTTGTCAAAAATTACACTATCTTTGTAGTATTGATTACGATATTGCCATTTAAAGAATCATTTGTGCTATATGAAAATTAGACTGAATACCTAAATTTAAAATACACTGAAAATCTAATATTTCAAAAATTTGACCTGTTACGCAAAAATATTCCGAAAATAAGATTTAAAAAACAATTTAAAGATTTAAGACTTACTTAATTAAAATTTAAATATAGATTTGCAAATTCAATAAACCGTATATAACACACCCTCACACAAGGCCCGATACATATTTCTTACGATGGCCGGGATGCGAAAAAGGGGAATGAAAAAAAACTAATTAAAAAAGCAATCAAGGTTTTCTTGACGGCGCTCACGTTCGCCCATATCGTCTTACCCCCACTTCCTGGGGTGACTTTCCCCCTACCTCCCCTCGCCTGGTCACCCTTTATGGGGAGGCTGGGGGGAAGCGGTACTAGATTTATGTAACACGTTTAAAGTGTGTTTTGATGAAGTAATCATCCCATTTCCCCGGACTGCGTTTAAGAATTTTGCGGCTCGGACGGCGACGTTTCCTTTTTTAGTTTAACTCTTTAAGCCAGATTTCTTAACGAGTCGCCATATTACAAGTCCAGTGGGTATTTCACGAAATTCATTTCGCGAATGTATTGAAATTTCTTTTTCACGGGATTTGAGAGTAATTGCCTCTTTATGGTTTTTTACGTTTGTTTAATACGGAGTGCTTAAATTTCCTTTTAGGCGGTTAATTTAAAAACTCACCGCTTGCTCCAGTTTTTGAATAGATTGTTTTATAAATTAAATCATATTTTTCTGATTATGTGACCGTAAAATTTTTAATTTTTTTGCAAAATGATTTAAGTCTAAATAAGCTTTAAAATTTTGTTATACTCAATTATGACAAAATTTAAAACTGTTATACATTGCATATTTATACATTCAAAAAACACTGTCTGTCTTATTAATAAACATAGACTAAAATACGTCTTTACTACAATTGGAAACAGACTAAAAAACTTGCTATAAGACTTGCTGAGATCAAATGCCTTATTAATGAAAATAAAGAAAGAAATAATAAAAACTAATAATAAAAATAATTATTTAACAACTACTATCTACTCGTATCATGACTAGAATCAAGTATCAACATATGCCACATAAAAATTAAATAATCACACTAGCCAACGTTAAAATCTCTGCTCTTCTTTGACGAAACTCTAAAATTGAAATATGAAAGTATGATAACGATGTTAAAATAATTTTAGAACTAGTTCTAGTTCAGTGACGTATTTAAGCAAATGGACAAGAATTTCATACTTTGTTAAGAACCCTAGATATACATTTTTTTCATCCCAAACTTTCAATGTACAAACGTAAATAAGAATTTTACATAATATGAATAGACAATGTGCAACATTTTAAAAGGCTACTACTTTTTTAAACAGTTTTGTAATAACATTTAATGGCAAATAAACAGACGCATTTCTTGATGGAAATAAAATACAAACCTATATCACATGTTAGAATCTAATGGGGTAATGGTGCGTTACCAAAATGAGGCTGGGTTAACTCTATTTTGCATTACTAAGTTTACTGACTGCCTCCAGTCTTCTTATTTTACTTAACCCTCACCAACTCTAGCTGCAAGATTTTGATTTTGAAGTTGTTAAGGAAAAGTAATCGGAAAATATAAATGCTATAACAGATCGCTTTTCACGCCCTTTTAAAACAAACAGTAAAACTTTTTAACCCCTTCCTTAAACAGTTCTTACACTGAGATTTGAGCCGATAATTTTAGAGGATTAGTAATAAACTTTTGAGAAACCGTAATCGTATTGGCAGCTAACTCTTTTTGACTTAGATGTCCATTCGCTCAAAATTATTGTTTTTTTTTTGTAAAGAGATCCTTGCTTAGGTTGACTCCGATAATCTGTGATGATTCCTGGCGGAAAAAAACAAAAACCTATTAACCATGCAACACAAAACTTTATCTTTTTTATCCAGCAGACGGATTTCCTGATGGTAAGAAATTCGCGCCGCCTAGAGACGTCAAAGGTGGTAATGGTGCGTTGCCAACCTGAGGCCTGATGGAAAGTAAGTTTGCCGGCTACTTAACTCTCCGAACCAGAATACGCCAACAGCTAGCATTGGACGTTATGGTGGCACGAATAGGTAAGGCGGTGGTACCATTCCGGGCGAGTCGCTGCGATACACTACCACCCAGTAGGATGTCACGGTGTTAGTGACGGTAAGCCTATGCTCGCCTTTTACGAGCTGCCTGGCAGGAAGGCAGATAGTCTATTCCGCAAAGGAGACCGGACCAACACGGGGGAAAACACAAGTTCGTCGAGTCATGTGTGGGATCAACCAGAAGTTTTTATTTGGAGCTCCATGATCGTGGCTAAGTGGTATCTTGCTGTGATTCGCCCAAATTAGTACCAACACCTTAAGGGATCTTGCTGTCTTCTAACGATATATATTATATAGATCGAAAATGGAATCGAAAAGCTCGTTACGCGAGAGGCTTGATATCCTAACCGGAAGATGATATCACTGCTACCTTTCGTTTCTTTTTCCTAAACAGAAACAAAATTTTGGTGATATAGGCACAAAATGTTTATAAAAGAAAAAGCATACTATGGCATTAAACAGTATACTTAATTAACAATATTGTCATTAATTCTGATGGATAATTAAAACTTTTGATCTTTGTTTATGTATTAATTAATGTAGTTTTGGACATAAATTTTATGAAAATGTCGGAACATTTAAAATAACTCTATATTATTTTGTAATAATTGATTTATGATACATTGCCATAATTTATTTGCTTTTCAGAAATTTGGAACAGTTTAATGTAATTGAAACACAAATATATTGTTTGGTAAAATAGAAGAAACTAACACTAATGTAATATAACTTCTTGAATTGCATTCTGTTTTAATGAAAATAAATGAATTGAATTTAAATGAATCGGACTCGCCCATTAAATAAAATGGAACGAAACTATTCATATTTTAATAATTTAATAATTATAATTGTACCTGTTTTATTTTTACACACTTGATTATTATATTTTATTTATTTGTTCTAAGTATAGCTATAGTTAATTGTTTTTTTTTGTACACGATGCCTTCCATTTTATTTTCACAGCTTCATGGGGTTTTTGGGTTGGCTGGAAGAAATTTCTTTAGTTAGAGATAAGCTCGCATTTTGTGCATTTTTAACATCTCGTGAATTTTGTGTATTTTTGTTTTTTGTGTGCAATAAAGTGTTAAATAAATAAATAAAAAATAAATAAATATTACA
This sequence comes from Calephelis nemesis, assembly GCA_002245505.1. Classification (NCBI taxonomy): domain Eukaryota; kingdom Metazoa; phylum Arthropoda; class Insecta; order Lepidoptera; family Riodinidae; genus Calephelis; species Calephelis nemesis. Next base: position 155,075 of record NJDD01003385.1, on the reverse strand, counting down.
TAGATCATATTATAGAAGTTCTTCTTGTTCATACTTCATATACGGTGGTTACCTACGTAGTACGAATTATGACGATTTGTATTTATAAGTATAGTTACGAAACATTTCAAATCACAATACAAAAAGTATCAGAGACGTTATTATTAAACGGTTTCTGAAAAAAGGCTTACTTTAAGCGAATTTACTATTCTTAAATTCACAACGCCATCTCTTGATAGTGAGTTACAACTATTTTAAGTGTTGGTGTTACAGTACCTATTAAAAAAATTACTAACTTTCTTTCGTATCCACCAATTTGCGGCGATAGTTTACATGGTAATGTATATCAAATATATTTTTAGTTTTATTGTTCTTTTATTTTAAACGTTAGACACATTTTAGTTGCAGGCGGACACAGTTTAGCAAATTGGAGGTATCACCCGCGCAAACTATTCAATTTGAAAAAAAAGATGTTAGAAACCTCAATAACATTTTTAAAAACATATTCATAGATATCTCACACTTACGTATTTAATAAATTTGAGATATACGTAAGTAAGAACCCCTAATTTTTTTAAATATATTTGGTGTAAAAATCTTAGTGCAGTTCACAGCATACATCTAATTATTATCAAGATTTAACAGCCTGGTTCTTATAGTTTCGGAAAAGGTAACTGTTATATACGTACGGACAGACAGACAGGCGTGACGAATCTGGAAAGGATTCTGTTTTTTCGGCCTTTGGCAACGAAACCCTTGTATGTTTTTTTAAAAATTAAAAATCGTAATCGTGTGTTGGAAACATGAAGCTAGGCTATTAAGTACCTGTCACGCTTAAGATAGCTTAACAGTTACTCTTATAATTAAGCGAAGTAAAACTGCAAAAACTGATTCCAATTGTTTCATTTAATACCGCATCACGATATGTTAATTCTTTTTTGGAAAAATTACAAATGATTCTGAAATGGTCCCAGTTAAATTTTATCTAAATCCTACTAGTAGTTTTTGAGTTATACTTAATAATTTACTTAACAATACATGCATTGTCGTTTATACGAAAAATATATTAAAGGTATAACTAAAACCACCAGTCGGATAATGATAAAATTAATAAAATTAAAAATAGGACCACCTCGCAATTATGAAACCTCGGTAGACTATAGGCCCAGTGATCGGGTAACAAGTATACAAAAAAAGAAGGTTTGCGCTCCGGGAGTGCCGGCAGAAGTGAAAACTAAAACATTAACGTTGTGCAGTTTTGATATTTTGGAATGGTTAGGGAAAAACGTTGCACGAATTGCTTTAATTATCAGTATGAAAGTACCTACTATCATTAGTGCACAAATATTGTTTTCATATCAATAACCTGCATTTGGCTTGACAAAAACTCGCTAAAGTAAGACCACGTCTAGTAGCGTCATCATAAAATTATCTGTACTACGAACATTACTCGCTTTTACATAAAGTTTATTTTCAAGATTAAACAAATAGAGCAATGTCTGTTGATATTATACGTATCTGTTATCTTTGAGAATGCAAGGGTAGGTATATTGCGGCGTATTATCCATTGCGCACCCTATACTATTCGAAAATATATAAGCAATACAAAAACAGCAATGAATCTTCGTATTATTTCAGATCTCGAGCCGTCTTATTCACGCATGCGGCGTCTTACGTTCTGACGATCTGAAGCGAGTTTAGAAGTTTTTACTCATTCTAAAAAAAGTGCGCAACGCCGCTAAAGAAGTTTTTACTTCAAAGTAATAAGTTAGCAAAGGTTACCAATTAAAACAATATTTGTAGTAACTGGCCGAGTCTTAAATTATATCCTTGAAATGTGGCCGACATCGTTCATAATGGCGCAATATTCGATGATTCCAAAATATCGCTCGTTATGTTTCTAAAATATAAAAGCTCTTGAACTTGTATTTTTAAGCCACAAAAAAGAATGCAGACAGAAAAAGATAAATGAGTAAATATCACTGGACACACACAAACTGATTTAACTCAAAAGTAAGTAAAGTAAAGGCTGTTTGTATTATCGGTGTAGTACATACTTAAATAAATACCAGAATAAATTTAATAAATACCTAGACCCGGAAATAAATATATTTTCATCTCATAAATGCATCACATGATTCTGTTGCGAATCGAACCCGACCCTTACACCAATAATTCACATGGCAATTAGGCGTGTACACTAACCGCTCGACCAACGAAGCAATCAAATTTTAGAAGAAAGTACCTATGGTCGTGGAATCGTCGTAACAAAACTCTTAGGTACTTCTTTTTAAGTTTTTCAATTGCTTTTAAACTTCCCTGTAAGTACATTAAACTTTGGACATTGATTCAATATTACTAGATAGGATTAACTAGTTTTTTGTGAAATATAAAGACATATCTCACCAATATGTTTAATGCAAATGTTTGTTTATTTGTGCGTATGTTCTATTTTTACGTTTATACGAATTAACAGTTTGTAATGAGTTTAGTATAGCTATAGATGAAACTTGAGACAAGGCCAATTAGCTACTTTGATGTTGATATTTTATCGGTTTTAGAGCAAAACTCAATAATTTTGACAGACGAAAATGTCCTAGTTTATTATAATTATTAAAAAAATTATCAGACCGTACAAAAATATGTTTAAATTGAACTTTTTTCAATCCCTTGTTAATAAAAAAATAAAACTCCTATGTGTAATAAAGTAATTGGAATTCCTTCTGTCCTTTAGAATCATCCTGTCATAGATACAAGTGGCGAAACATGATTTGTAGATAAAAACTAACCAAAATAAATCTTAAATATTGTAAAATAGGGTTCATTTTACCTAGTCACCCAGTTGGTTTATTAAAATACTGTGGCCGTACAGGTACAGAGGTAGAAATAAAAACGAGCCAAAGCAGTTACTTTTATGAGGGCGCGAATAAGATGTTTCGGACTCCGTCTAAGGAATGAGGTGGCAACTGCGACGCACACTGAAACATTAAAAAGCTTGAATTTTGAAAACAACCATTTTTATATGAAGAAAATAAGCTGTGTTTGTTGAAGCCTTCGATTATTGAGACTAAAAGTTACAATGGTGCTTTGCCAAACGAAGACAGAGATGTTAAATCTCTTTCTTAAGTTTATAGGTTACCCATCAATAATAAAACACGATATTGGCTGGTAGTTATGTCATGGTGGCAGGAATAGGTACGAAAACCGGGTAAAATTTATTTATAATTTATAAATTATTTTTATTTATACAGCGGCAGATGGCCTTATCTACGCAAACTTCCTGGTCCAAAACGAGGATAATATCTAAATTTGTCTCCCATGATCTGCTTGGAAAGCAAGCGGCCTTTGTTCTGTCAACAATTGAAAGGATAAGATATTTACAAGCAGTCATCTTATAACCTCTGAGAAAAGATGTTGCAGCTATCGGACGAAGTTGTATATTAATTTATGATTAAAGCAGTGCAATGTCCTTATCCTTAGTTTAAAAAAAAAAACAGATTATTTATTTGTGTTTGTGATCTAGTGGTCCGGTATTGGCGTTGGCTAAATGAGGTCCCAGGTTCAATCCTAATCGGAAGAAATAAATCTAAAATCCAAATAAAATTTGTGTGGAATAAGTAAAGATTTCCACAAAGTAACGCCTTCTTCTATAAATTAAATAAAAAAAAAATTATTGTTATTTTTTTTATTGACAAAAAAGTGACCCGGAATTGGTTAAGTGCCCAATTGGAGATAGATTTGCCATGTACCACATTGTTGACTAATTATCTGCAGCTAATTGCAGGTTTCAAGGTTGTGCCTCTGCCTATATCTTCGGAGATACAATGCGACTATAGTTATTTATTTACATGTGTAATGTGTGACTCTCTGTTTTAAATAATTACCAAAAGATGTTGACGATGATGTGACAAACCGGAGTCTACAAGGTGACTTTTACTATCATCTTTTTTGAAGTTTTACTTCTTTTGGCGCGTTAGGAAAAAATGATGAGGGTAAATTTTTACGATGCGCGCGCACACCGTCACGAAAAACCGACATGATGGAGTTAGCTATAGATAACATTTTAGTTTTTCAAAAAAAGGTACCTTAAATATTAAATAAACTTTATTTGACTAAATAATGCATTATTATAAAACTTTAATGTATTTAATACCTTTTTTCTATGGTTAGTGACATTTTGTCTACAAATTTAAAATAAGGCAAAAGATAAAATTTTTAAAAAGATTTTTTATCTTATTACGTCGAAGAAGTATCTATAACTTTTAACGCGTGTTTATGTACACGCGTTAAAAGTTATACACACACAGTTTTTTTGGAAAATTGTACAATAGAGTAAGCAGGTTTCTCATTTAAATTATCGTAAAAGTATAATTTTTAAAACCTCCGGACAAAAGTTATCTTTAATGTAGTTTTCTATAGTTAGTTTTATTAAAATTAGGAATAACATCAGTTCATTTTCGACCGGCCACCTAAATTATTACAGATGGTTATAACTTCTTTAGTTCTTTTTAGAATTTGATAGTTATTCAGACGGAAAAATAAGTGTCAAAAATTAAAAATATGGGTTGCCGAAGACACTAGACCCCACAATGTGATAGGAGACAAACCTATCGCCAACCAGGCACTTATCCAAACATACCATAAATAATGAATCAAGCAGAATTGTTTTTATTAAAAAGTTAATAAAACTCATTTTCTTTTTCTTGTCTCACCCCGGGGGTCGAACCGGGGACCTCTTGAAATCAAGTTCAACAACCGGACCGCTAAATCATAAAGGTGATTACTAGAGAGAGAGCGAGAGACTTGATCTGTGGCATCACAATTTTTAATCGTAGGGACCTATTTCGAATTGATTTTTCATTTGAAAGGTAAAATAATCGATATGGTTCTTAGGTACATGGCATGTAGGTTTTGTCGAGGATTATTGATTTTAAAACATTAATACTGTTATTTTAAACATTAATACATTAATATTTTGAGCTGTTACAATTGAAGTCACTTTCGCTTAAGTAGTCAGCACGTACTTATTAGCGGTATTTGATCTCAATGTACGTCCCGCGCGCGAAATAATAAAATGCCGCTCTACAGTCGTAACAAGCATCGTTGGAACAAAGCGGGAGCTCGCTCAAATAATTTGTATCAATTTGTAAAAATGCACCGACCTCTCTCCAACTACATTCGCCCGGGGGACGTAATGCTATCTAAAAATGTAATAATTACTAACGACACCTCTTTAAATTATGTTCTTCCCTCGCCTTTAACATTTTCTGACTTTCAAGCTAACTCCTTAGAATTTAATGAGTTATTCTGACTATTTTACTTTATTTGCGACCGAATATAAGCTTTAAGCAAAAATTGAATGAAAACATAGAGGTATTGTATCAAGAAATAAGAAGAAGTCGTATTGATACCTCCTCTTAATTCCTACGAAGAGAAGGTGAAGCATGGCGATTGCTTTACCGAAAAAATGAAGTACAGACAATGCACAGCGTTAAAGATGAAAAGACGACAACTAGAGTTTCTTATTGCCATTATCATTTTACTCTTGATCCCTTTCTTATATCCATGAGCCCCCTCTAAATACTACCAGAGAATGTTGGTACCAGAGAATTGGTTTAGGAATACGGTTATTAATTGATGTACTTACCTACCCGTAGATGCATAAAATTTCAAACGTGAAGATCGTCGCAAATAATTAGGTTCCTATTTAAATTTAATAACCTATATAATTATTAAAACAACTGATTTTTGGTACCACCGCCTTACCTATTCCTGCCGCCATAACGTCATGACGTGTTCCGGTTCGGAGGGTAAGGTAGCCGGTAAACTTACTTTTGCTCGAGGCTTAACATCCCGGCCTCAGGTTGGCAACGCACCATTACCACCTTTGGTGTCTCTAGGCGGCGTGAATTTCTTTCCATCATTAAATCCGTCTGCTTGTTTGCCTTCCTATAACATAAAAAAAATGATGTTTACGAATATTATGATCTATTTTGGCATACACATACATACACATTTATCATCATCAGCCGGAGGACGTCCACTGCTGGACATAGGACATACACATTCGACATACACCCAAAAAAAACATGTTTTATGCCAGAGAGACTCAAGTTTCTTAAATATTTTGTGGATTTGCTCTTTAAAATTCATTGAAAAAATATGCCTTTAGGATAATTAAACCGATGAGAAAATTCGTTGAGAGCAGCTAATAGTTTTAGATGCCCAATAACACGGGTGGCATGAATGAAAATACCTTCATCATGTGGAATATATAAGATGGACGCAATGTCTAACTTATTGATTGTTAATGCAGTTTCAATATATTTTATCATGCAGCCTACGGAACCCTAAATATAAAAACTTATCCACACAATCTCCAAGGAAAAACAATGGATCACACACAAAGCACTCGGTCATGAGTGGTCTTCTCAAGATATTACGTATAATAACTAGAATGGAATAGGCAAATATGAGGAAATTACTCTCAAATTTATGTTAATACAATTCCTAAACAATAGCTTCAACGAGGCGTATAATAAT
>NJDD01003385.1:135245-147472 GCA_002245505.1 Calephelis nemesis | reverse complement strand
ATTTAATAACCTATATAATTATTAAAACAACTGATTTTTGGTACCACCGCCTTACCTATTCCTGCCGCCATAACGTCATGACGTGTTCCGGTTCGGAGGGTAAGGTAGTCGGTAAACTTACTTTTGCTCGCGGCTTAACATCCCGGCCTCAGGTTGGCAACGCACCATTACCACCTTTGGTGTCTCTAGGCGGCGTGAATTTCTTTCCATCATTAAATCCGTCTACTTGTTTGCCTTCCTATAACATAAAAAAAAATGATGTTTACGAATATTATGATCTATTTTGGCATACACATACATACACATTTATCATCATCAGCTGGAGGACGTCCACTGCTGGACACAGGACATACACATTCGACATACACCCGAAAAAACATGTTTGATGCCAGAGAGACTCAAGTTTCTTAAATATTTTGTGGCTTTGCTCTTTAAAATTCATTGAAAAATTAAAACAGCCTTCAGGATAATTAAACCGATGAGAAAATTCGTTGAGAGCAGCTAATAGTTTTAGATGCCCAATAACACGGATGGCATGAATGAAAATACCTTCATCATGTGAAATATATAAGATGGACGCAATGTCTAACTTATTGATTATTAATGCAGTTTCAATTTATTTTTATCATGCAGCCTACGGAACCCTAAATGTAAAAACTTATCCACACAATCTCCAAGGAAAAACAATGGATCACACACAAAGCACTCGGTCATGAGTGGTCTTCTTAGGATATTACGTGTAATAACTAGAATGGAATAGGCAAATATGAGGAAATTACTCTCAAATTTATGTTAATACAATTCCTAAACAATAGCTTCAACGAGGCGTATAATAATAGCGAATTACTTTCATACGAGTATGTGGAACTGTTTGCTTAATGAGCCAAAGCTTAATTGCTGTTGGGCCAACTATTCGGTTACTTGTTTTTTTTTTATTTTTATGTTATAGGAAGGCAAACAAGCAGACGGATTTCCTGATGGTAAGAAATTCTCGACGTCTAGAGACACCAAAGATGGTAATGGTGCGTTGCCAACCTGAGGTCACGATGTTAGGCCTCGAGCAAAAGTAAGTTTACCAGCTACCTTACCCTCCGAACCGGAACGCGTCTTGACGTTATGGCGGCATGAATAGGTAAGGCGGTGGTACCAATCCGGGTGAGTCGCTGCGAAACTCTACCACCTAGTCAGATGTCACGGTGTTAGTGATGATAAGACTATGCTCGCCTCTTACGAGCTGCCTGGCAAAAAATACAGATGGTCTATTCTGCAAAGGAGCCCGGGCCAACACGGAAAAAAACTTGCATCGCAGAAATGTTGGTTATTCAATATCTAGTAGCTCGACGATTGACATGGGTTTTTTTGAGTTCCGCATGCGAAAATTAAAAAAAATGGAACTCATCAAGATTTGACATGACTGGAAGCTCCTCAAGCGAATACTTAAAGAACGATTTTTTTTATTTAAAAAACACGGGTTTTATTAAGTAGGTCTTTAAAACTAGGATTAATTTGGGATTGATTTGAGATAAAAAAAAAATCAAATCCTGTTGAAACTCAAACACTTCCAAAATAGTAAAATGTGCGTCTCCCCTGACCTCTCCAGATTTTAAAATAAGAGATTAAAAAATTTGAAAAAGTGTATGGTGTTCCCAAAATTTATTAAGTTCGTCATCGTTATTGACTACTACCGATTTTAAAAATTCTTCTTTTATTTGAAAGAACATTCTTTCAATGTGGTCTCTAGGTGGTTCTAGATTTTTAGTTATTTGGTCACTTTATAATACTGAGTAATATCTAAACTACAAAACTTATGGCTTGGAAAAAGATAAACTAAATTGGACTATACGTTAATAAATTATAGCCCAACTTACATTTCGACTTTTACCTATTCTCTACAGGAATCCCTTAAATAGGAGGCAGCTCACTAACACCGTGACATCTCACTAGGTGGTTACTGCTAGACTACTAGACTACTAGAGTACTAGAGTTTCGCAGCGACTCACCCGGATTGGTGCCACCGCCTTACCAATTCCATCCGTCATAACGTCAAGACATGTTCCGGTTCGGAGGGTAAGGTAGCCGGTAAACTTACTTTTGCTCGAGGCCTAACATCCCTACCTCTAGTTGCCAACGCACCATTACCATCTTTGGTGTCTCTAGTCGGCGGGAATTCCTCACCATCAGGAAATCCGTCTCCTTGTTTGCCTTCCAATGTCATAAAAAAAAGAATAGAAAGTGTCCTATAAAATTCCTAGGAACTAGCAGATAAATTTCGTAAAGAATATATATATATCGACTCTGTAGATTAGGTGTAAATTCTGGTCATGACATAGATAAAGTTCAAAAAAAATATAAAAATGTGTTCTGCTGCTGCTGCAATATACAGAATTCACTTTTCTATACTTTGATTATAAGTATATACAGGTAGTTTAGGATGATTAATATTGAATCTCATTAATTAAATAAGTAATACCTGACGCAAATATAGCGGTTGTAGTTCTGATAATTCTTTAATGAAATAAGCAAAGATAGGTAATTATTATTCAGGGATTCTGCAGTTAATCGAAATTTGAAATTTTGAAATAATATTATTTCATTGTTCAAAGTTAGTACCTATTGCTGATCTGCGTAACCTTTTCATTTTTAAAATCATATTTATTGTACTAATGTCAAAATAAAACATTGTACAAAGAGTAAAGTAACTGTCCATAAAGGAACGAGTTCTACGTCACAGTCAGATGTCATTTTGACTCCGTTATCTGACGATAGAGTCGCTGCTGATCACACAATTTTGACAGTATTTATATTTTTGACAGTATTTATTTTGACAGTAAATTTTGACAGATCACACAATTTGACTGTGCACCCATTGGCATTGTATGTTTTATTTTGACTAGTATTCCTACACGTCACAGAGATTGACATTTGTCCAATATAATCTACTTATTAAATTGACACTGCGTTAAATATACGCAGGAGTTTTGGCGCCATCGCGTGCATCGTGAATAAAGATGGGCGAATTTTTTTCATTATTATTGTAATTTGTGTTTATATTGAGTGAAATTGGTTATTTTTAGGTGGGAATTAGATTAATTTTCCTTAGTGAAAGTGCACAAATAAAATAATAATAATGAAGAAATCAGTATATCGTGTATTTCTTCGCTGCCGTCAAATCTCACTAGATGAGCATAAGTAACGTAGTCACCGATTTACTCAATAACCTGACCTGACATGACTTTGTACATAGTGACTTATGACTGTACAAGAATCAACTGACCTGATTTTGGCTAAATAAGTCGTGAAAAACGATTGAAAGTCCTATTTGTAAAAGAAAAAGAAGAAATAAATTCATTTTATTTTTATGGTATTGAAAGGCAAACAAGCATTTCCTGGTGGTAAGAAATTTACACCACCTAGAGACACCAAAGTTAGCAAGAGGTAAGGTGGTGGTAGTGGTATGTAAAAGAGTTAATGAATATTTTTAAATTCCTACCGGTAACCTAACATACAAACTATTTAGGTTTGAAATCTTATTTGTAAATACAGTAATTGCTATCACGCATTGTGTTGGTTCAATCTCTTTAACATTCAAACGTGACACGAGCTCAGCTTGCAACCAATTTGCTGCAATCGGACAAGCATTATGGTCCTGGGAACTAACAAAGAAAGAGGCTGTGACGTCAGAAAGCAATATTATTTCCATAATTCTCTATCTTAAAGGACGTGGTTTGCTTGTATTATGACTATCTTTTGCGTTACATAAAGCATCACTGGCAAAATATTACTTAAAGACTTCAAAGCCTTTGTATGAAAAGAATGTTAGGTTTGTTTTAAAGTGAAACTTTTATTACATCGTCTCAATTTTTTTGGTTTGTGTGTCGCATGTTGCGTGACGGTGACGTCAGAGCAGCCGAGGCCAATGTGGCGGCGTTTATAGTTGTAGATTAAGTTTCACTTATACCGCGGTTTCATAAAACCACACGATCCTTTTTTTTGGATAATATTTGACGGTCCTTGGAATATTTATTTGATTGGGATTTCGGACTTAAGGTAGAATAATATCTTATCTAGTTAGAAGCCTAGGAACCTAGCTATGGCGTCATAATTTCAAGTTACTTTCACATACTGAAAGTCGAATACAATTAAAATTATGACTAAAATATAAAAAAATATAAAATATTTCTGAACTGTAATGTAAAATCATAGATATTTTTGAACTATGAAATAGGTAAGTTTAGAAGTATACTATAATCGAAACTGCAACTTGTAAAACAAACAAATCGTGCAAGTCTGACTAAAGCACTTAGAAATCATAGTACCTTACCCTAAACGTGTTTGCTCTACTATGAAGATGTTACCTCGATACTCGTGTCAAAGGTTGATAAACATGTAATCCACGAATCGATTGATCGTGTATCCTGCACCAATTTAAACTGAACCCTCCACGTCAAATCTTAACTTAAAACCACTGAGATCTGGATAGGTCAATCATAAATAGACATGTTTAGAATTGCGTCCAGTTTGTTTTGAGCTCTTCTTGTCAAATATCTACATATATCTCAGACAACCTGGATAGGTCAATCATAGCTAGATATGTTCAGGATACCGGGAAATTATAGATGGCGCTTGTTTAAATTCCATCCCGACGTTAGGTGATCTAAGGTTGTTTGGGAGGTTGGAGGTCAGCGGTGATTACTTGCTCTTGTTTGTTGTACTGAATTGATTTTAAGGCACATGTTTCCTATATTAATAAATATTTACCTTTAAACACTGAAACCAACTATCAACATCAACATTTAAATTATTGTTAAGTCACAATTTTATGTCGAAAATGACATTCTAATAAAATACAACGTTACCTGGGGTTGAATATATGCTTTCCGATAGGCGTGCCACCTATTACATTGTAGGATTTAGTGTCTTCGGCTAGTCGTAGGTGACCTAGTTGTGCCTCGGCCCATCTCTTTGAGGATATGTCGGTTAAGATACTTACTTTATTATAGTCTGATTACAAGATAATTGAAGTCTAAGAGTGCGGCCGATAGAAACAGTTCCTAATAACACAATGCTTTTGTGGCGATATGTTTGTTTATTTTGGTGTGTTAGCACATTAAAAAATTACAAATTAATTACAATTACGGTCTAGCGGTTCAGTTGTTGGACTTGACTGCATGAGGTCCCGGGTTCGAATCCTGGGTCGGGTAACAAAACGGAAATTGGGTTTTTCCAATTTTCTAATCAAAAAAGCGTTGCTATGGATTGGACATGTGCCCGGTTGGCGATAGGCTTGCCACCTATCACATTTTGGGACTTTGTGTCTTCGGCTAGTCGTTATCTAAACCTAGCCTTGGTTGTACCTCTGCCTACCTCTTCAGGGATATGGGCGTGAAGATACTTTTTTTTAGTACTAGTTTTTATCCAGTTTTCCTTTTTTACAGCGTTTAGGTTAAAATATATCTGACCCATGGGTTATCAAAATAAAATAGAGAGGAAGTTGTAGAAAATATCTTGTTCGTTGCTTCAATAAGGTAAATAGTGAAAAAACTCGAAGCTCTCCTGATGATTTGAGAAAACCGTTGATGTTATAGGCGAGGCGATGTCTTGTCGCCGGGGTCTTAGACACAACGTGCAAGTTGACCAGTTAGCCTAACTTCCAAACTGGCATACTACTGTGGTAAACACTGTCATTATTGCACTTGATGCAAAGCACTCCAACACCACTGGTGTTGCTGCTAACATCCAACTTAAACGACAAACAAAACCGCCACGACAAATAACTTGTTTTATTTGTGTATTTTTTGTGTAGCTTCTTATAAGGTGTAGTTAAAATGATATATTTTTACGTCTACTTCCGACAAAACTGAGAACTACATCGCTTTATTACAGAATTGCAATCTGGTCCCAGATCAGAATAAGGGTATGGCGCATATTATTATTAGGACCCGTTTTCAATGGTTATATGTCTTTAAAAATCTTTTTTCAAATGTCATTAATGTGTGTAAGTTGCATCTGTGGTATAGTGATCCTGTATTGGCGTTGACTCCATGAGATTCGGGTTCGAGTTCCAATACCAAGCAAATCAAAATTTGATTTTTTGTATTATCAAATAAAAAAACTTAGCCTGGTATTGAATATGTGTCCAGTTAATGACGGGCTTACCATTTTTCACATTGTGGCACTAAAAAGTACTTTGGGCTAGTCGTAGATTTGTTTGTTACTCTGCTTGCTACTTGGGATATATGGGTGTGCAGTTACTTTTTGATTATGTAGATCTTTTTGGATAAAACAGGTCGACACAAACAAGCAAATCACACGGAATGAAGAAACACACATAGCTAATTTATTTGTAGACTATGGACTGTTTCCTTTACAAGCAGCTAGTTTATGAGTATGTGCCGTATCTATAACTTTGTTTTGAAGTATTGCAACAACTTGTCCCAATCGTACCTCCGTCATAACATTGATACTCGCTGCAGTAGTGTTCCGGCCTTCATAAAAGAATTTTAGCTTCGCAGCTTTAAACTAAAAACAATTAACAAAAATTTAATATCTTTGATGTTTAAAGGTAACATGTATTTCTTATCATCAGGAAATATGTCAGCTTTTTAACTTTTGACTCTATAAAAATTAAAAATATTAAGGCCCCATACTTAGTCAGCCAGAAGAGCAAATCGCCGCACTCCCCCGTTCCACGATTACTATGAAATAATGCGCTCTAAAGTAAACGTCTTAAGCGACAGATCACCGTTTTTGACACTATAAAAGTAACTTGAAAAAAAGTATAGAAACTGAAACACTTATCTTTTAGGTGTAATACTTTTCTATGTTTATGCTAAATCTGGTGTCGATATTTTCATAATTGAAGTAGACAGTTGGGTTTTGCTTTCAAAAAAGGGTTAACTTTTTGATTTTTTTCTATCGAGCAAAGTAAAATGAATCGTGTTTTGGAAACACTAGTCTTACAAAGCATATTCATGTTAATCTTGTGTATTTTTGTCACCAAGATCAATGATTGCTTTGTATGAAAAAGACATTATACTGCTGATGTATTTTAGCATACGTGGGCCCTTAAAACAGGCTTATTGCAAAAACGTATTAAACAGACGCCTCGTTGGTCGAGTGACTAGAGTAGACGCCTAACCCACTGACCAACCACGAGGCTCCGGTTCGATTCCCGAAGGGGGCAGGCATTTGTGTTATGAACATTTAGATGTCTGCATTTCCGGTCTGGGTGTTTATTAAATTTATTCAGGTATCTATTTTAGTATTTTAATGTATCAGAATCGTTGACTAACACCCATAACACAAGCATCCAATTTGCTTACTTTGGGGTTAGGTTCAATTTGTGTGACTTGTCCAGGGATATTTATTTATTTATTTATTTATTTAGATATTCGTCTTGAATTTGCAAAAAAATTTGCTTGTTATTAGTTAATTTCTGATTACAAAATAGGTTCAGCATTTTAGCTATAAAGATTTATAAAATACTAGCTGTTCCCGCGAAATTCGTTCCGCCCGTTCAGTGTGTATGGAAAAAATGAAAATGTTGTTTTTCCCAGTTTTCTTACAATTGAACAGGATAAAAAGTATCCTATGTCCTTCTTCCGGTTTTAAGTTACCTCCCTACCAATTTTCAGCCTAATCAGTATAGCCGTTCTTGAGTTATAAATAGTGTAACTAACACCACTTTCTTTTATACATATAGATAACTCTTTCTCTTTAATCTGGAAGAGCAACATCTAAAATCTGTATTTACTATATTTGTTATCTATTATTTATATTAAAGGATTTTTTTACAAAAAGTACTAAATCTGAAACAAAATAATGTTTGGCACCGCTAGCACGAACAAAACTCATCAACTCATACTCATCACGAAAACAGTGCATAGGTTCACTTAGACCGTCGACCGGAAGATCTTGATACGTTGTGGCCACTCGTGATTTAGAGCAATGCTCAAGAAATAGTCGTCCATTTGCACGACGAGCCAGCGTCGTGATGCAGGCGTTTGAAGAAATGTAACGTAATATGAACTTTGTTATCGAAGATAAACTAATGACTCCAAGCGTTATGAATAATGTGGGATTTAAGGATATGCTAATTTGTTAAAGTCACTTATATTTTTTAACATATTTTACAACTTACATATTTTACAAGCTAAACCTTTATTTATTAATATGAAGAGGAAGTTTTGTTCCCCTTTTAAGTACATAGCACTTTTTAAGGAGTATTATAGACTTACATAAAATATATTAATACTCGTAGTTAACTTGTATATTTATATTGGGTGGAATGTTACACTTAACTAAACTCACTAAACTGATTTTAAGCTATTGCTATCTTCTTTCACCAGTAATAATAGGAAGAGACAAAACACAGTGCAGTCAGATTAACTTTCACATGACATTTATTCAGACTTTTAGTATTTTTGTCTGAAAACATTGATTACAAATCTGACTAAAACATTTCTCTTTTCTTTTCGCTTCGTTAAAAAGAGATAGCATATATTTAAAATAAGTTAAGTTGGTACTCAGCAGAATTACCAACTTTATTGGTTTATAATATTTTTTGACCATCTGATTGGTACATACTCACCACACATTACCAATCAGTCTACGCGCCTAGCGCCGTGTGATAAACGTATTACTTTATAATTAGTAATTTATTTACTGCACGAACGTAGGTACTTACCAAATTTGCTCAGATTTATTTTTTGTCTATTCGGTCATTTGGTAATGGTTCAAATCTATAAGTAGATCAAGTTCTTTGTATAAAATCATAAAAGTTTGATAACAGGGACATGTAATTCAAGCTCAAGATTAATTTGTCTAGTTTCAAAAACAAATCAAATTTAGAAAGTAACATAGTTAGTACCTTTATCAATCTTAAAGTATAAGCACATTTCTGACATTCAAAAGTGTACATACCACTGTAAGGCTTTTTACTCCCATATCCCCGAAGAGGTGGGCAGAGGCACAACCAGGGCATCCACGATTATCCGAAGACGCTAAGTCCCACAGTGTGATAGGTGGCAAGCCTATCGCCAACCGGGCACATATTCAATCCCGAGCAACATTTTTTTTAATAGAAAATTTTAAAACCTAACTTTTAAATTGTCTTGTTGCCCAACCCGGGGTTCAAACCCGGGACCTCATGCAGTCAAGTCCAACAACTGAACCTCTAGACCACAGAAGTGACAATAACTTTTTCGATTTTATGTACAGTAAAATTATCTGCTCGATATATTTTTCCGGATAGAATCAGAATCAGAATAATCTTTATTCACGTGAACAATACAAGTGGTATTTTTGCGCGTCGACATTTCTTAAACCACCACCGGATCGGAATCGCGGCCTCACACTGAGAAGATCCGGCGAAAGAAACTCACCGGGCTTGTCTTTTTTTCAATAATAATATTTACTAATAATAATATTCTAGATTAACAATAAAATTTACAATGTGATTTTAACTTAAATAAAAGGTACAACAAATTACATTACAAATTGCAGTGGGAGATTGAAACCTCTATTCCCAAGCATGTTCGTTTTCCAAATACTCTGATACCGCATAATAGCCTTTTTGACATAGTTTTGCTTTGATACATTTCTTAAACTTATTTATTGGTAGATCTCTAATACCAATGGGCAGCTTATTGTAGAAACGTAAACATTGACCCAAATAGGATTTACTAATTTTATGGAGACGAGTTTTGTATGCGGTTAGATTATTTTTATTCCTGGTATTAATATCGTGAACATCACATTTTTTTCAAAACAAACATAGTTTTCTTTAACATACATTAAGTTCTCATAAATGTATTGAGAACTGAAGGTTAAAATATTTATTTTTTTGAATTTTGAGGGAATCCCTTACTTTAAGATTATAAATAGCTCTAATAGCTCTTTTCTGTAATACAAATATAGTATTTATATCTGCAGAATTTCCCCAAATAAGTGTCACATAAGACATTTAACTATGAAAATAGCTAAAATATACTATTCGGGCCGTTTTAACATCTGTTAATGTTCTTATTTTATTAACTGCAAATGCTGCTAAACTAAGCCTATTTGCCAGTTTCTCAATATGAGGGCCCCATTGTAATTTATTATCAATTGTGATGCCTAAAAAGACAGTGGATTCAACCAGATCCAGATTTGATCCATCCAGATAAATAACTGAACTGACTTTGACAATGAAAACATTTTAAAAACCATAAAAATCAGAATAAGCAAAACTTCATTTACATAGGCAATAATTATTACAGGTTCAGAATTTTGGCTACACACTGATAAGTGGCTAACACCTTGCAGAATGACCTTTGTAACCTGATTATTTTTGCTTTATTTTGTAAGTAAAATAATTGAATGTCCGTTATGATATTCAACTTGTGGACATCTTAGTAATATCAGGAATAATGTAGAGTATACGACACGCTTGAGGCTAGATATATTCGATAGAGTTCAGCGTTGTCGATAATGAACTGATGTTATCTAAATAAGACGTTTTCGATATCGATACAATAATTTGAGATTCAGAAAATATAGATCAACGTCGGTTGTTTACTATTATTGTAGAGTAAAAAACAACACAATCTGCACTCCACCAAAAATATCGAATCGAGATAGCACATATTATAATATCATCGCCACACATTCAATCCCAAACAATTTTTTTTATCAAAACATTGGAAAAAATACATTTTCGTTTTGTTGCCCGACCCGTGAATCGAATCCTGGACCTCATGAAGTCAAGTCTAAACCTGGATCGCTAGACCATAGAGGCGATTTAATTAATGTGGTTATTAACCAAATTGAGTAAGTAAAGGTACATAGTGATGTACTTCGGTAAAGACTGGGATTGCCACGATTCTGCGTGTACTAGTGGAACAACTTAAGGATCGCTAGCTTAACTTAAAGAAGCTAGATGTAGCTCGCCTCGACTGTTGGTGATATTTGCTAACTTCAACGTGTTATAAACTATTGCCATTATTGTGTCGTCAGTTTTTTTAAAAGCTTAATATAATGAGCCTCTGTGGTCTAGCGGTTCAGCTGTCGGACTTGACTGCCTGAGTTCGGGTTCGACTCCCGGTTCGAGC
This sequence comes from Calephelis nemesis, assembly GCA_002245505.1. Taxonomy (NCBI): domain Eukaryota; kingdom Metazoa; phylum Arthropoda; class Insecta; order Lepidoptera; family Riodinidae; genus Calephelis; species Calephelis nemesis. The sequence continues at coordinate 136,382 of NJDD01003385.1, read as the reverse complement.
AAAAAAAAATGTTGGGTTTTTCCAATTTTCTAATAAATAAAAAAAAAATGGTCGGGATTGGATATGTGCCCGGTTGGCGAAAGGCTTGCCACCTATCACATTGTGGACTAAGTGACTTCGGCTAGTCGTGGGTGCCCTGGTTGTGTCTCTACCAAGCACTTCGGGAATATGGGTGTGAAGATACTTATTATTGCTTATTTAATATAATGAGACTACTAAACTAGAAGTAGCCATGAGCTGGTGATAGAGTACCGTGATACAACTCGTCCGGCCACTGTCTGCTATCTCACTTATACCTGCCACCAAAATGACAGTCTGATATTCTGGTCTGGATGGTAGGGTAGCCGATGTACTTTCACAGTTAACTTAAAACTTCAGACACAAGTCTATCTTTGTTTGCTAGATTATCACCTGAAAAAGCCTCTTCACTATTGCTTTGAAAACAACCAAATTGTAACTCCAAAAGTACTTCTGTAGGTCTGTTATCCCCGTGTAGGTCCGGGCTCTTTTGTAGAATAGACCATCTGCCTTCCTTGCCAGGCAGCTCATAAAAGGCGAGCATAGGCTCGCCGTCACTAACACCATGACATGTGACTAGGTGGTAGAGTTTAGCAGCGACTCGCCCGGATTGGTACCATCGCCTTACCTATTCCTGCCGCCATAACGTCACGACGAGTTCCGGTTCGGGGGGTAAGGTAGCCGGTAAACTCAGGTTGGCAATCATGAAATCCGCCTGCTTGTTTGCCTCCCAATATCATAAAAAAAAAGTGAATTCCAGTCTTTATGATCCCATCATCCAATATTTGAATAATTTACTACTTTACTACTTGTGCAGTACGATGCTGGGATGTGATAACACCATCGCATGATAGAAGTTACTGGATTATATACAAGTACGGTCAATTATATTGACGTAGCACGCTATACAGCAGCTTGCTAGAAGTTGTGCTGGTTTACCTATTTTAGAGATTGCATCAGTGCTCACCGCTGTACTGTCTCTTATTGGAGGGGCAGATAGTCGGTCAACTTGCATACGAGGCCTTAGATAAATAAATATCCCTGGACAAGTCACACAAATTGAAACTAACCCCAAAGTAAGCAAATTATATGCTTGTGTTTTGGTCAACGATACTAATA